>LUCH01000030.1:137861-205082 GCA_013368495.1 Paragonimus heterotremus | reverse complement strand
AATGTTACTTGAATATGTTTGGATTAGTTCCCTCATACGTTGTTGACGGGAACATCCGCTCGATCCGAGTTTACAGGTCGATTCATCTTGACAACATTAATGGTGACCAAACAGTTTATGTATCTCACTGACCATTCCATCAGCCTTAACTTCGCTGAGATAACATTGTAGTCGCATATACTGTACACTCTATCGATCAATTAGAGTGAGTGAGCTAGGGAACAAATCGGCTTAGTCTGCAAACCAGGATTTGCCTTTAAATTGAACAGGAGTAGCTAAAAGGGATGTAAAACTGGTTGAAGAAGTTGAAGCGAGAAGTGTTTTATATATTTTGCGCAAAATACGACTTAGTATAACTACGGCCGCACCGCTTTTAAACGAACCGTCCATAAAAATGGGATTGTCCCTCACTGAATGTAAATAGTTTCATAGTTTTGTAGCATAATGGAAGCAGTGTCTTAAAGAAAAGGCGTTAGTTCTCAAGCTCACAATCACAATGTAACACAATACCGTCCCATCTCTTTCCGAGTGAGGTGACGAAAACCCTTCGGTCTTGATTCTTTGTGAGAATTCGTATAATCAGCAAACATAATACGGTCTGCTACTTACACCGGATGAGAATGGCTTAAACGCTCGTGTGTGAGGCCGGGACCTTTTGTGACTAATTTAGAGGAACTTCAAATGTTCACTTTCGGAAATAATGGAGCTTTATTACTTGGATACCGCTCATATTTAGCCTTAGGCTTCACTTGTAACTGATCACTTTCAGTCATCCGTTTACGAAAGTTCTCATCTATCTCGATTTTTGCTCTATTCAGAGCTTATCATATTGTCATTAATTACTGGCGGTTAGAATACCAAAACGTTCCGGTGAATTCTGAGAGATCGACTCGAGGTGAAGCCTCATAGGCAAAGCAATTGAGAGTAGTCAACGAGCTAGCTATTATGTTTTCCTTAGAACTAGTCGAACTATCCCAGCATTACTCACATGTTGTTATGGCCGAACATTAAGCAATAGTTTCTTCTTGCCTACTATGAAGTCAGTCACGCAATGATCTTCGGGATCGCTTCATGAGAACATGGGTCGCAAGTCGAAAACACGTGACAGCAAGGATGTGCCTCAATAGTAAATGCGAAACTCGAGCACACAGCTTCTTTTCAAAAGTGTCGGGTGGAATGTGTACAATAACACGAAATCTGTGCAGAATTCATTTATTCTGGACAATTTCATTTGCTATTTGTACCATTTTTCACCACGTAGCGAGGTTGGTAGAATGTACGGGATTAAGGCGTTACAGTCTTTTACGTGTGCCTGTTGGAAGTGTCCCCGAAATGATATGTTCTGTCTTGGAATGTGGACGTTTTGCCATATCCTCAATGTCAAGTTCACCACGGTCGTGGGAATGTCAATAGTATTATTATCTAGAACGTGGTACAAAACTTTGTCACCATGAATTTGTTACAGCGGTCAGGTTACAGTTGGACCCTTGGTTTTGCACTTTCACCTCGCCATTTCAAACGACTGTTGATGTGATTGATTGTTGGTAACCAACTCATCACACGTAAGTCAATTTCCAACTTGATTGGCCAGTGCGACTGATCACAGTCGTGTTTACCATAAGCACAAAAAGAGATCCAAATTGGTGAATTTGTAGCAAGTGGATTATGTAAATTTGAAAAGTTGGGAAAAATTAAAGAACAACTAAAAGTTCGTTGTTCGATGCGTGTAATAAATGCGCACTGCTATATTTCCGGTTCAATAATAGCATAACTGAGCAACATATCTATAGTCTGACAGAATGTGTGAACTCTTGACCTACTAAATTGTCAAGCGAGTGTTAAGTTATTCGGTCCGATTAGTCAGTGCGATCAGTCGACGAATAATCCTTTTTTTTAAAGTTTGAGTTTTATCCCAAGCACAAGACACTTGGTGGCAATAACACTGCATTCTACGGTTGGTATCAAAATGTAGACGAATAATTGCCAACCGACTAGGTGAGCGAATGACGACACAAGTTATGAGCTGTCTTGGTAAGTACCCTTGTCTTTCTATGAAAAGAGTGGAAGAATGTGCCCTAAAACCGCTAAATGATTTTGCTCTATTGCGAACGAGTCGATTTTCAAGCGAAACTCTAACCAATATAAAAAAAACCTAACTTTATTAGTGTTCCATTCACATTGTGTGCCTCTACCACGGAACGACGCTTGTTGGTTAGTGAGAGTGTTTGTTTATGTCGCAACTGATAACTGTTATTTTTTAAGATTAATGGGTAGAGTAAGTATTGTCAGTGGTTTTTCAAATAAAACTGTTTCACTGCTTTACCTGATACAAATTTAATTAAACGTTGAGGGCTTATTAGTAAATAACCAACTGTAGTCACACAAAAAGGTGAAAGTAGAGCAAATATGTTTTGTATCGCGTGTCCTATTCGGATAGAGATTTTACTGAATAGTTTGCCTTGATATAAGTAACTTTAAACGTGATGTATCACCTGGTCAGTAGGTAATCAAATTAATCATCTTACCTCGTCCTCTCACTTCTACAACATGGAAAGAGTCGGCAGTTTTTGACTCAACCCTTCTCTGTACTATCTCGACAGCTGTCGCCTGTTTCTTACGTTTAGTTAACTTTCGTCTAGATGTATCCTAATCCTATTAAATGTTGTGGGAACTGGGATAGAGACTTCTGCTTATACCAAGTTGGTTTGTTTGATATCATTCGTAATCTTTATTTTGTCATAGGTTTCACAGTACAGATTGCCGGATAAGCTTCCAACGTAATAAAAATTCCAGTTTGGTTCTGGGTCTTGCTTGTCTTCCCACACCGTTTTATGAACATGGTGGCAGACGAAAAACATTTCCTATGAGAATCACCTCCTAACTGTTATGCAGAATTGAAAGCTGATAATGTAACTAGTTCTAAATTCGGATGTATTATGTAAATATTTGAACTAATAATCACATCAATAAAAATAAAAACCAACAGTAACCTCTCAAGTGGTTCATTGCCTTTGAGAAATACCACTGGCAGAGTTTAATTCTTCAGTAAACGATTCTGAACGTTTGCTTGAAATGTGTATTGAGGTTTTTGCCATCAAATTTATGTTTGATTATTAACTTTAACAGTTTTATACGGTGAAAAAGTTTCATGTGTAAAGTCTTATTAGGTTATTTTCCTAAATCATATACATCAGTTTGTTTTTCTTCGATGGTATTTTACCACAAATATATTTTTCAGGCTAGCTTCATGCTCCTCCAATGCTAAGCAAAAGGATAGTTTTGTTTTGTGATAAAATTGAAACATTGCTGATAGTGTTTAATCAAAAAACGGTTTCAATTCCACTAGCATTAACTTAAACCCGAGGATAAACATTTCTATTCTGTGGTCCTCGCGAGAAGTTTTCCTAAAACCTCAACTTAAATTTATTACAGGGAAAGACAACAGTTTTCCTTAAAATCCACCTGCAGGTAATTTCTGTGATTAGCAGGTTGTGATTTTGCTTGAGATATCTCGTTTACAGTTTTTCGAACCATAATCTGTAATACCTTCATTGGCTTTTCCGCACTGGTTTGAACGTTACTTTCTATGTTGAAACTTTGATTTGTTTTATGTGAAACGAAATAGGGCAGTACTGGTTTTTGTGAAGCCTCGTAGTGGTGCCTCGCAATCTGTTATAGTGTCCTGCAAACAGATGACCTGGGACGATTTATTTTACTTGGTGAATGAGTGAGGGTTGATGCAAATAAGATTTATTTGATACACGTCTACGTTACTCATCTATGTGTTTTTTTTTAATTTGATAACTTACTTTTGCATTTTTAACACATGTGGACAGTTAGGTTACGAACTCGGGGGATATAGACATCGCAGGTCACAAAGCCAGTGGCGTGTACGCTGAAAATCTAGGTAATACTGAGAAATTCTGTTGATTTTCAACTGTCTGAATGGTGTTAACCTTAGAAAATTTGCACATCATCCAATAAGCTAAAGCAAAATGTGATAAGTTCAAAAATAACCTTGTGTAATTCAAAACTTTCTGGGATACCTTGTGTTTTGTAGCTAGCTTGAAACGCAACCTCAGTTAGCAGCGAAGTCCAACACACAATCTAAACCACAAAATGAGTGTGAAACGACATCCACCACCCTTTTCCATGAGTCTGGAGTGTTTGTGTGAGAGTTCGATAAAGGTGAAGGAAGTCCTTTAAATTGCACAATGCATTGCGAATATACAAAAGAACTCAACTATCTTAATGAGTTAAATTGTCTACAACTGGGTTAGTACAGTCTGATGTTTTACTTAGGGTACATGTTTATATTTGCTCGATTACTCTTGCGCGTGTAGTGCTGCGAAAACTAGGAAAGTTACCATGGAAACGAGTTAATTATTTATTCAACTTGTTTACTATGGCGTTCTGCTACTTTCGGGCTTAGTAGATGTCGAGTATGTAGGCAATCCCACCCAAGATGTGGAATCCCTTTGCTCCGATAACCGTTTCTTCTCAATTTAACAGAATTTAACTGCGTGGTATAAACTGTGTTGTATTCTGTCCGAAAGATTTCTCCTGTTGTACGCATTCTTTTTGTTTCAGCCAAACTGTGCCTTATTTCAATCTGAATCAAAGTGACAAGAAAGAATTTTCAATAATAATAGATCAGAGTGGGGCAGTACTCAGCCACGTTGATAAAGAACTACAGGTAGTTGAAATGAAGAGTTAAAATGAAACAGGCTTGATAATACGTACACTGGTACTTGAGCGCTTCGGAACACAGCAAAGCTTCCAACTAGCGCGATGTCCGGTTTACGGTCGGTATAATGAAATACTAAACATTTAGGTCACCACAGTCGTAGTCGAGATACCTTTTCACATATCCGATCCAGCAAAACTGATGTGTCTCTTGGTTTGTGCACCGTTGTATAGGTCGAAAACATTCATGTGAACCAGTGAGTGTATTGAAATAATAACTTATAAAACGGGCACACAGGCCTTGACATCAATGGCTGAAACCAGCACAGCCTACTGCCGTTTCGTTGGAAAGACTGTTGTACTCAATTTAAAATCTAATGGGGGCTTTATGTTTCCAGTTGCCCCACGTGGTTAGATCGTGTTATTGATTCACCATAGTAAATTCTACAATTATCGACTCTTGTACTCAGTTCATAGGACTTATTTGCCGGGTTTTCATCTCATTATTCTGCTTGTTGCGTTTCAGCATAAGATGTCATTCACACTGAGGGTGAATCAACTTCATTCAAAGCCTTCGTAATTAAGTAGACTGTTGTCCAATCTTTTTTAGAAGAGAAACAGCAGAGTTCATTTTCTTTGCTATGTTTCGCTGTTGTTAAGACTCATCAGAAATACCACATTTTGATGTTTAACGGTACAGCACGTTCTCGTGCAAACAAAGCTGTTTGATTTTCGTTCTATATCTGTCACGTCCCTAATTTCTTGAAAGCAGTCAATAGGTGGCTTAGCAGCTATTTCAATTTATATGACTTGTGCGTCAGTCAGAAGCACTAATCATGGTGTCACCGATTTTATTTAACAGAGATAAAGTCTCAATCCAAATATTTTTCAAAGCAAACGTGACCGAGCGTTTGGATGTGGTAAAAATAATCAACCATACACTGAGGAGAATAAGTCCGTGGGCAAAATGGTTGTCTCATGAAAACGTCGGCCACAATTCATCTACCAGTTTCGGCATGAACAAATACTACTGAGGTTTTCTATTAAGTGCGGATCTTCAATTCAGAGCGCTTTACTGAAACTCTTTAGGTGATTAGGAAAACCTATTGGCCTCGTTGTTTTCTGGCGCACTTACACTTGTTAAAGATTTACACAAAAGTTTCTACCTGATTCGCTCCAAAGAGATTCAAAGTATTCTGAGTACGTGCGTCAGTAGGCAGTATATATGTGCTGTCTTTGGACGGCGTTCGGTTAGTACACAGTGGTCAACATTTCCCTTATTTATGATGCATGATTGTAGTAAAAATAGAACCAGGAAAGTTGTGAACTGATGCTTATTTGATAACGCAGTGTTTTCCTTCGGCAAGATCTAATATAATTTATAGTATGGACAAATATTTTGTTTAACTACTTTGCACATTACCGGAATGCAAAATCATCCGGAATAACTAAAGCCAATCGTTGTTGTTGCCGGTTTTTATTGTTGTTGTTTTCCACACCGTTGTTTTTGCTTTCAAGGTAACAAAAATATTCGATCGCTTTTTTGTTGTTGTTTCCTATTTTTCATTCTATAACCAGTTTTTACGTAATTTGAGTTATCTGATAAAGTTGCATTCGTTCGAACTAACATTGACTGTGCTAGGCACCGTTATTCGTGTATGTCAATCTACCAGGCCTTCTGAGTATTTCACAGCGTTGTCACACGCATGCAATAGATGCGCCTATCTTCCGTAATTAATAGGTAACAAAAGTGATATGCGAGCATCGTCAGGCTTATTGCGAATTAGGCTTATGGGGTTAGCTGTCTAATTGCTTAAACGTATGGATCGAGAGATAAGTACTCCTGAATCTGAATACCGTCCTTAATTCTATAACTATTATATCACAGCCCAATTGAAAGAGGTTGTAATTTGAAATTCAGAATGGACGGTAGCGTTGTTAAAGTAATGCCCGATGTGTTCGTTTACAGAGTAAGTGCCTGCACTAAGCTGGACCGTATGTGTTGTTCAAATGACTGACATACGTTGTCTTAAACACGTCACAGACTAGCCAGCAGTAATCTTAAATATCATAGGCTTATTCTAAGTTTAAACTACAATACTATTTATCACCGATTTTATTTATTGATCGTTTTCTCGGATAGACATTCTGGTTGCAAGGTTGCATGCAATCCACGTACTATCATGTGAAATATAATCATAATTAGGGAATAAACGTTTTTTAGCAAATTTCCTCACACCTCCTACTAATCAGTTCACAGTTAAACAATCATGCTGACGAGTCATTGGGTAAATGCGTGGCCGTTCTCGCACAAGGCGTGAAACAAGACTTTTCAGTCACCCTTACTCTCTGTCATTAATAGCTATTAATTATACTAGCTTTCGTATATTTTTATTAAAAAGATTCTATGATCACCAACAGCTGCCTCTGAGTTTTGACTAAATTGCTCGGGTTTCAGCTAGGAAGTCTGAGATATTATGTAAACACAGCATAGGTGTTAATGAGCGGAATAACATAAAGTCACGACAAAACATCGACTTTCTGCGTAGTTGACGAATTTTTCTAATCAGAAACCAGACTTTTTATGTTATGCTACAAATTATTCTCCCTCTATACATAACTTGCCTTCTGATTCACAATTCTTCACACGCTCATCATTAATCCGAAGAGATTTTGATTAGTTTGTTATTCAGAGATTTTCAGCCAATTTCCCCGTGGCTGAAGCATGTATCACACTTCATCGTTGCACGTAATACAAACCACTTTATTGTACAACATTACAGCGTCTACCGAAAACTGATCTGTTAATTTATATCACATCCCGATTAATCCTTAAAAGCTGCTATCCAAGATGTTCTGTTCACGTTTTCTTACAAACCCTGATGCAGATCTTTACTTTCTGGTATGGAGTGTTTCCATTCGCAATTTCAGGATTAGTTGACTTTTCGGCTGATTCTATCTGGGAAAAAGCATACAGTCTTTATGAATGCCACTGAACCGTGCGAACCATTCATTGTGACTATTCGCTTCGTCTACCCAATTCGCCGAAAGCTATGAGTAGGCTAGCGACTAACATTTATGCTCCGACGTACATAAGAAGTCTCTTGGTTTGAAGCAACTTGTGATCGGGTTTTAATCAACCTCAAATTATGAAAGTAAACGACACTAGAAGATGTGTATTTTAGTTTAACAACCTTATGACATCAATATACAATAATCAGAAAATAACGGAGAATACTGAATGGAAATAATAATGTTATGGTCAATGCGTTTAAAATAAATACCACTGCCTGAATTTGAAGGTGGAATCAGTTTCTAGTATATTCCAAGGCGTTTTACTATCAGAATAAACATGCGAATATTAAAAACTCCGTAGTTACCTTCTTCTTTGTCTTACTTAACATCGTTGTACTACATCATTAATCTTTTCAGAACCAAATAGTTATAAGCTATCTTATCATCATTGACTTAAAAGTTTCAGTTTACCGTTCTTCGTTTTTTCACCTCTCTGATAACGATGTATTATAATCACTTGGGTTCTAGATAGTAACACAGCTTTTTTCTAGCGTTCTGGCTGCTAAGTCAACGAAGAGCATTAATGATCTTCGGACGAAACGTCTTTCGAACAGCTCATGCTGCGGGTGAACCAAGTAAGGTGTTATGAGCCAGGGACGCTAGAAGCAGTGGTCTCACCATAAATAACCAAACTAAGAAAGTGACGCATATTTACTCCATTATACTGGAATACGATGACTACAGCAAAGGCAGTATATTCCTCATGGAATCTGAAGATCAGAATGCACGAAGTCTTGCATTATCCTCGTGGTAAGTCTATTCATAATATAATACATTATAGTACGGGTTCATATGATAAACAAATTGGGTTGACGAGGTGCACTTGAAAGTTTGCCACTGTTCCACTTCTCTTAGAAGCCAATAACATTTATTTGAAATAAATAACTGTGGTGATTTGTTTCAGCCGTTCTGCTAACCATAAGGTGGCTGGCTGCCCGCTTCATCTTTTGATCTTGTCGCAAGACCAGGATTAACCCTATAATATTGATGATGTAAAGTTAACCATTGGCTTTATCTTCTGAAAATATGAAATTCATCATAACACTGAAAGATATGCTACATTCCATCAATCGCGTGCGGGTTATTTTTTGGTGCCAAAGATAACATGAGGAATGGCGAGCCATGACAGGCTGTTGTCGACAACCGGTGGACGCTAACAACATCAGCCTGTCAACTTGTCATCGTACATACATACGGAGGGCTTGTATCGTTTCTGTATATTGCAGTATATCCAAGGCAATAATCACTTCCAATCTGAATGTCGCATGGCGCACATATTTACGTGACAGACAAACAATTCACTTTTATGCGATGTCATTCACTTGTTTTTTTACTGGTGGAAGTGACCAGACACTGACCAGCGAACAAGCAAGCATAAAGATACCGGAACAGGTATGAATATTCCCTTTAAACTACGCTTAAATGCCCCAATTCTTCATCCCAAGCACTATCTCCTCTTTGTTTCGACACTAAAGTTTGTTATAAAAAGTACGGTTTTAAGTTAATGAACACCCAACTGCTCTTGGTTCCTTACGGTACAATTTTACCAGGAAAATGGATAGACTTTATTAGCTCGAGTGAAATAATCAAGTATGTATCATTGATTATAACCACATAATTTTCCATTAGGTCCCATACAGCTGACTACTCTATAATCTGAGTTTATTTCAAAATTATCTCCTACAATGAAAGCTGAAAACCTCATCTGTAGTGCACCGAACTATTCAACAATTCACCGCATTTAGTACAAAAACTCTGTTTCTACCACTTTTGTTGACTATATAGAGCAGTGAGTTACAGAATAGTTGTACGCTTCGTTCAGTCTCCTGGCATTCCCTTTTAAATGTCTCAATAAGCATCTAAATTAACTTGCCAATATACCGGTGTCTTCGTTTGTGGACCAGTTTTCAGATGACCAACGGTGGGCTGTGAATCAGTACATAAAATTTGGAGAATACTACGTCTGCTGGCTAGTGTTTAAGCAATTCACCTGGAAGAAACACTACATATTAAGTTGGGCATCGAAAATGATGTGGTGGAAATTAATTTGAAATTGTCATTTCATAGTTTAACAATGAAGTAAACTGTCTTTCATTGGCAAAATGCAGTTTTGCCTATTTGGCGATGCTTTTCAATTTATCCGAAGATTCACCACATTTTGGAAGAGAGTATTTAGAAAAAGTTGGGTACGTTGTCTTTTTAAATGTCCTTAGGAAATTTACCACAGTTTATTTTCATGATGAAAGGTATATTCTCATCACCATTATTTTGCTCCACAATCCACTTATTCTGCATTCGCAGTGTGGTTTTGTGAAGAGATAATCACTTATGCCTAAATTAGACGAACGCTAAATATGTTTTTTATATGCTTTTTTGAGTCACTACTTCCATAATTTAGTGAAATATCCGAGTTGCTTATCACTGTGTTTATCTGGTGAAATCCTGTTTGACAGCCGATGGAAATATGTAACAATTTCATGGGTTTTATTATCCGACGTCATAACTACAGTCTTTTTAATGCGTTGCACAACTCACTTAACTTGAGGGAGTTTGGTTAGAGTGACGCAACAGTGCGAGAAACTGAGGACGAGGTTGCAGATCGTGAAAGAGGTCTCAAAACTTGGGCGAATTTCCCGAGATTAAAATAGCAAGCGATCGTTTTTAGATGCTCCAAAAATATCAAGAACAACGAAGCTCACATGCTTTACAAAGTGTGGTATAGGATGTAGCTACGGGTGGTTAGCCGGGCATTCTAGCCATTTGTTCGATGGGAACCATTTACAATAGATTAGTTAGGCAAACCGTCTTTGATAGTAGTTTGACACATTATACCTCTAGACCAGGTTACTTTGATTACAATTATTAGGACACAGATCGCCGCACACGTGTTCGTACATGAAAACAGCAATCACTCGCAACTGTCCTGCATACGTAAAACAGAATCAGCAAATAATATTTTCGTCCTTGACTAAAGTTGTCAAGCCGTTAACCTTTAGGAGAATGCAAACTGATACAATCTGCCCCAGGGGCATGAGATAGAAATTTGTGTGTAATGGTTCAATATTAACCATTTATACGGATGCATTAAGAGACAAAATGAGCGCCATCTGCTAATATTGCTGGACCGGCGCAACCGGCGTGAAAAGTACATGACTTGTGTGCACGACACTGCATTCCTGCTAACACGTGCTACACTCTGGACATCACACTATTGTGACATTTATAGTATAACGAGGTTTCTTCCGTTTGTGAACTTTCACATGATTCTATCTACTTCACACTACCTGACATGGATACTCATTGTAATTTGATTACTACACACCTTCGGAAAGGACGAATAAAGCGTTCCATATAAAGTTGTCTTCGAATTCACAGTTTTCGTTTCTGTTCAGCTCAGATTTGATGAACAGGCTTATAACGATTCTTTGTTGCCCACTGCTAGCAATCTCCATCAAGGCTTCTTGTTCTACTTCGCGCCATACTTTAAACAAGTCCAAATATTAACTACGTTACGAAAACCCACAACTTCATAATTTTCAGACATTCAAATGGGGTAATCGTAAAGACTTACTGTTGCACAGAGCTGGAGTTATAGCACAGACTATGGTAATCAGTCGTGTGTCTGAGACAACACAAATCGCCGTACAGATCTGCATCGGGTACCACCATCTTGGAATTTCCACTCAAACTAGAAGGACAACACTGGGACGAAATAATGTTGTAGTAATTCCTTATAGTTCGAATGACTGATGGTGTGGTTCAGGGAGACTAGCAAAGATCTTCTAGCTGAACATACGATAACTCATGTACAATCTATATAGCCATCGCATTGTGTTGTGGGAATATATCTAACATTAATGACTCGCCTACATTTGATCCTACACACATGTACCCTTCCATCCAACTTGTTAAGAAAAATCGTGATCCGTTAGTTTGCCTATGACAATCCAAACAGCAGAAAATTCTGTGGTCTTTGTCAGTCGTCTCAGATGAACTGCATTTAGACAGATGACCGAATGAAGGCCACACACCAATATGAAACCAAACACACGAGGAAAGTGTTTTTATTTCCACAAAGGTAATGAGTAAAATCAATCAGTTAAGACTTCAACCATTTGTTAAGGAGAATTTCAATGGTAGCCATGTCAGAAGATGAATTGAACCTGTCTTGAAACTAAAAGTTAACAACACGATTGTGTGAAGAATTAACCAACTTATATAAAAAGAAGCACACCGGCGATTCAGAGCTGTAGTATGCACTAACAGAGTGAGTCTGAACACCGCTGTCTCGAAAAAGCAGCGTGTGGGATAGAGATGATAAGTGCAGTTCACGGGGAAAAGCAGACTGTCTGTGGCGTCATACGATATTTTTCGGTTTTTGTAGAAAATGAGGTGAGTTATTTAAGAGTTTCCAAATAGAGCCATTCATTGGAAGATTTAAACTGCAAGAAAGTGAAACGAAGTATGGAGTTTCTGTCTTATTAAAACTTTGGAAAAGTGTGAATGGTAACCAGCTAGTTGAACTAAGTAGACACAACCTACCTGACCATTTATATTAAAAAAAATGGCATGAAATCTTGCTCAGAATATTTATCACGTTGAGAAAGGCCATAAGCAATGAAGTTTATCTTGATCCTTTTATCTACGCTAGCAGTGAGTGACTACTATCCACGCATGTTCCCTTTCACAGACCTGCATTTTTCTAAAGTGTATAGCACCTAGACGCATTTATGCTGATAGTTATCATAGAGAGCCGTGTATTCTTTTAAAGACAAAAGTTTGTCTTTAATTTCTCACATTGTAGTAGGAAAGTTGGGGATCTAAAACACCTAATCACAATCAAATTTCATGAATATTAACAATTTCTTTATACCCAGCGCTAGTTGGTTTCACTCCCGAGCGTATAATAGGATCCATGCATGGTAACAGGTTATATCCTTTATTTTTTGCCGTCTAACTGTTCCTCGTTTAGTAAAGCTGATATCAATTTTGTCCCAGTATAATATTACCGTTTTTGTTATAGATAGTCAAACGGCGAACTATAAACCTACCCCATCATCTACTTATTCATGAGATTGCAGTTAGTTGCGGCTCAATGACGGCAGACTCATAGGAACATTTTGCAGAAGAACAAAAAACAGCAAAGCATCTTTTAGGATTCATCACAACTTCACGGTTGTTAATGCGTACAGTAATATGCCGCCAATGGTTTCCTAAATTCTGTCCATAGTTTAGCCTACCCAGTGGCGTCGACACTTTACTAAACCGTACATGTAACTAAGTCTAGCCGAGTGTTTGCCGATTTCGGTGACAGAATAACTCTGTGGCCGTTAAGTCCAGGTCAAAAAGTATTGAAACGTTTATATAGCAGTGTCTCTCTAACATTTGTGCCCCATGAATTTTCCTCCATGATCCTCTACACTTCAGTTACCAGGCAGGTTTCTTGTATTTTGGGGGCACCACTTCAACAACAGTAGTCGGTCTGAACTTCGCCGTGTCTTCATTTTGACCTGGTGAGTTAAATTGAGAACGAAGCTGTCCAAGGGGAAAGATTTTGACTGGATGGTAGTAATATAGGTTTAATACCGTAAGATTGCAGATAAGTTTAGCTCCTCCCCATCGGTAAGTTTCATTAAACATGTGATTCGACATCTATCCTCTACAAAATCTCTCTGTAACTCAAGATTTCATATTAAAAATTCAGTTTTAACCAACAGTTGAGCAGCTGTAAACGTCGATTAGACTTGAAAATGAGCAGACAATTGGTGAACGCACCACTGAATGTGGTCATTAGGCAAATTTATCGTAAAGTTGACTAATGAGATTTTAGTTAACCACACACCAATAGGCAGATTGTTTTCAAAGATTAGCAGTTTTTTCCGATAACTATAAATTCCTGGGCTACCAACTGAGATATTTTGGTCCCCGACTCTGGTAATACAACAGCACAGTTGGAATCTTTGTTCCTTCAAGCGAATTTTGCATATTTTGGAAAGCCAAACAAGGGTTTGATGATTACCTCCCCTGGAGCTTTTTAAGTTATCGGAGTGGGTTTCTTGGTTTTATGACAATCTGTAAGTTAAGAGGCACTGGCATTGTACCACCCATCATATGGAGAATTATACGGTAAAAGCTCTTCTGATGCTTTACAAATCAGATAACATGGAAACCAAATTACCCGATCTCTAGCTTCGAAATACAAGGTCGGATTGCGTTGGTAATGACCGTGTTACATATATCTGTGTTTTGTTCATCAAGGAATGAATTGCGCTTCTTTCTATGCAATTCTTAATGGCCATAGGTAAACGGACGCCGGATATGATCGTTTAGATTATTTTGCTTATTTTTTATCTAGGGAAGTTTTTGTTATAATCTCAACGTGATCTACGGTTAAAATTTAATGTTAGACCAAAAACCAGGTAGAACGGCCAGATCCCGACCAGCTAAATTAGCGGCAATTATGTCTAATACAAAGTCATGTAAGTAATATGTCTAAAGACATTGACTTTGCAACGCTGCCTGAATGAATCCAAAAAACTGTATCAAAAACATTGTTTCTTAAATTCTTCTCAAACGAACCAGAAAGAGACCGACATTTGTAGTCTCATTCTGAAAGAATTATGGACTATCCTTTTCTCTTGTTCACATTTGGTCTACTACTCGTTAGTGATATAAAGTGAATAACATTAAAATTTGTCAGAATGGAATATCTTGAATATATGCCACTTTTCTTATTGTCTTTTTAAAATCTGTTTACTTCACACATTTATCTTAAAACGTCCAACCTTTTTAATTGGTGCAAATAATTATGTAGACAACTCTCGTAAAGATTACTATCAACCTAACGTGCTATATAAACTCTATGAATTACCTATCGTTCATCAAAACTGACATACTAAAAGGTTGTTTGTTGAAGCTAATAGTAATTAATAAGCTACCTCAACGCTGAGGATATTTTGTGTGTCTGATTTGCAAAATACTTCAAATTAATGTATGTACGTGAGAGGGGGAACATTGGTAATGTTGACTAGAATATCCGACAGAAATGGTTAATTATTCACAGGATATATCACAAACACGCATCAGATCGATGACCGAATGTTTTCGAAATATTTTCTCCCAAGTGGAAAAGTTATGTGGATTAGTCAGTGGAGAATCAGACATGAATAAGGAATAAGGCAACAATGCTATACCGTTCGACAGCATCGTCACATCGACTTGTTCAACAAGTCACGATTGTCCCATTATCCCGATATGGTATGGTGTAGTCCGAGCAACCACACACAGTTATCCACTACCGATTTTGATCAATCCATTCCAATTTGCTGTGGAGTGTCTCGGTTATTTGCACGTATGCAAAAGCGCTTCTGTGGATGCAGCCGTAGACATATAAATCGGAGCGTGAACGTACAACATTTGGTACGCCGGAAAGTGGGTCACGTTTTCTGCCTTTTATTCGGTCCAAGCTGTCCTCTAACTTAGTCGTTTTTCTGTTCCACAAGCAACAACACTTATATAAGTTGTAGCCAAAAGCTAGTAACTTCTTTTCGTGATTGCAGATCGTTGCCAAATCATGTTACAGTGCTTCGAAATTATCGTCCTCTTACCTAAACGCTATGATTAAGGTGGACTATTACAATCTTAAACAGTATAAGACGCACGTTTAACGCGGTTTCTCTATCTCACAATGTTGTTAAAACAGATTGGAAGACTCTGTACTTTGTGCGTCAGCTTGTTTTGGTTCAAGCATAATTACCATATTGATTTGTAAGACTAATATTGATCTGACAGAGAAACAGTCTAAAATGGAGGTGATCACTGAATAGGATTAGACAGTTTCGAACATATCATTTTTCCAATCTCGGTGACAGTGGATGCATTCCATTTACTCTGTAGGAATAGCCATTACAGACAGCCTTACCGGGGTGTCCATATGACCATCACAGTTTCTCTCTGTTGATGCAACAGGCAAAGCAATATATGACAAAGCAAATAACGTGCACGATGGAATGGTTATGCAGGCGGTGTATTTTGAGTCGCTCATTTTAAAAACCACGTGCAGTTTTTATCGCACAACTGGTTGTCTCTTCAGAGTTATCAAATTAAAGTTATCCTGCCGACAAAGGTTATCAAAACCTCAACAGTTCAAGTTTTGCAAATTGGTGCGTTAGGTACAAAATAATTATAGATCAGTATTGAATAAAAGAGAGAAGTGATGACATTTTAGGCCCATTCCTGCAACAGCAACTAAATGAGCATTCAATAAAATATTGTCTTCGGGGTACAGTCGATGGACTGGATTGAAGTGTTATAAACTCCTACTGAAGATACGCAAACCACAATGCTCACATGTTTTGAATAAAGATCAACCTACCTAGGTACCAGTTAAAGCATGAGCAAAAGTAAACTTGACAGGCACAAGTCAAATTATTTCCCATTATTACATAGGAAAAGAATCCTTCATTAATACTAGACTTTCTTTAGTGACCAACGTACGCAGGTGCCAACTGAACTAGCTTTTGTATATAGACCCATAGCTGGACGTGTGGACCAGATAGTGTGTGGTGACGTGTGCCTGGAAGATACTTTGTGCTAATAGGTCTTCGTCAATTAATTTCTCATTCATTCCGTTCTGTTTTTTGCAGTTGCTGAATTTACATCTTAACCAGATGGATAGGTAATATTGCTACGAGACAAGTCTGCGTAAAAAAAGACTCATTTTGATACATATATAACCTGCAAGTTGAGTCCGCCGGATAAAGTTTACGATATGCACTTTTGATGAAAATGTACTCCATCCAACGCCTATCCAACCCCGACAGAATAGAACATTTAAAAGAAGACCAACCTAAACGTCACGTTAAAGATACTACATGAAGATTAGACGAACAAACTCAGTGTTACGTCTTCCGTTATTCACTGATTTCTTTGTTCCATATTGCACTCATTAGATTGCCGTTTGTGACTTTGCATCTACCAATATGATCAGCTAATGACGGACTGTTAGTTCTTTAATACTGTTGTACATCCATAAATTCGGCTTCTGTTCCCATGATTAAGAACTGCTTGCTGCAACCAGTACGAGATATTCTTCTTACTACTTGCTTGGGAGATTTCAATTCGGGTACGATTTCTACGACTATTCGAAGTCCATAATTCCGTGCAATGCAACACTGTAATGCAATTAGTTTATTGGGTGATTTGGTTCTCTCGCCGGTCCGATAGGGCACAATCCAGTCTAATGTGAAACACTACGAACACAAATGCCTTAAACTTGTGTAAAGTTGACAGGATAGTTGACAGTATGCACCAACTACCATTTACATCGCAATGATTTCAAGTCACTAATTTATATAGGTTTAAGATACAGTATGTCGTAATTTGAGGTTCACGAAATTGACGGTTTGTCACTAACCATTCCAAGCAAGATTGATGATTTCAAACAGTGGCTTATGGTTCCATTTGCTAATGGCCCTTTGACTAAGTAACCAATCGTGGATTTTAACTGTGTGTCTCCAAATTCACTAATTACCTTCACTTGTGAGACACGTTGATTCTATCTACTTCACTTTATATGTTGTGATAAAATGTACGCCTGGAAAAATAGTGTTATGCCTTATAATATATCCATAACATAGGGAATTTGATGATAAATTTATCATCACAGAGTTGCTGTTGTTTAATTTAATAGGACTGGTGAAATAGATGTTAACTAATGTGCACTTGAGCTTGTCGCAATATTGTCAGTAGCAAAAACGGTTGTGGACATCTGATACAATTTGAGAAACTGGACTAAAGCAACTCTGTTCATGTTTACCAGTCCAGAAATTCTGGTTAACACTATGAATGTGGATCAGTCAGACAATTTTGTAGCATCAACCATAGCAACATTTATCCATACGGAAGAAGTGCCCAACCTAGAATGTCTATCCCTAGTAAGTGAATCAACGCATGTTATGTTTCATCACAAATGGGCCAAATCTTTATCATAAGGACGTACATCGGTATCATGTAATCACAATTCTAAGTTTAATCGTTGCTAACCAAAACCAGTTTGAAATTTTCAAAAATGATGCTGGTGACTTCTCTGCAGGAAATGAATACTTTTTCTGTATGCCACTTTGTTCGACAATTTCTACTTTGTGATACTACGTTGTTGAAAGACAATGTCTGAGTGATATAAACTTGACCATTAGACGTTTCTGAGTGACCGACAATAGAAGACATCATGGCCTTGCCTTGACTGAACATGTGCCCTCAGTAGCTCTGATTAGCTTTAAGTTGATGACCGTCAGCCCAATACGTAAGATTTTGTCTCTTATTTTGAAGCCTGCCGGACTGACATTTTTCGTGTTTGACGAATATCCAGGAAAGACTGAGTTGATAGTTTGCACCAGTTTCAGTTATATCACTAAAAATTGTTCTGAACTGAATGCAATGTAATGAAAGTCCACGCTTTGGAAGAAGTTACATGTAATTGTTATTGATGTCTACTGATAGCCTTTCGCATCTGACTCACAATCTACTGCAGATGCCAATTATTATTAACGTTTTGGCTGTGGGAAAAATGTGAATGAACACATGAAATCAAAGTCTTACTGAACATCTTTTACCGATATGATTTCGTGAATTTCAAAACTGTATTGACCAGTTTGTGCCTTTTTCAAAACTTCAAGGTGAGTATAAATTTTACCATTCAGTATAGCACAAACAACCGTAGTTAGAGACTAGAATGTTTATGGCACGTCTACCAATTGTCCATTACCTTCTAATTCTCTGAGTCAAAGACGTACAATCGATTTCGAGTGTACTGAAAAATGCGTCCAAAATAACACAGTTCGTTCGATCATAAATATCGTGAGAGCAGTTGTCCCCATAATACTATTTGTCTGGTATGCAACAACTGAACCTCCTTCTGTTTCACTTCCTAGTTTAAAGCGGGAATTTTCGAAACTTCGAAGTGTTCGCATACTATAATTTTCCACGCATGCCAGACTACTCACTGCCAAGTATCTAACAATACTAACAAGAAGATCGGATGTTCAGAGTCATTGGCTTGGCGAGACTTGTCCAGGGATGAATCGTTTGGAATTTCGGCAGAAAAACAAGAATAGAGCCATATTCATTTTTGTACTTCCTCTTTTAATCATTGTTTAGTGAGAATAAATTGAAGCATGTAACGCGCGGTAATCGAGAACAAGTTGTCGTTTGTTAAATATTATATTCTATCATTTTTATACATATTTCTTCAATCTCGCGCGCGCATTTTTTAGTAGTGGATCAGCTTGAATATCAACTTCACGGGATTGGATTTAACTTGTACCACCGCAAAGAGGTTATGCTAAAATCACCCAGCAGAAAGTAAGAAATGTATATCAGCATCTATGGCTTGCCTTTCTGTGCGAAAGACTGAAATAAACAAAACTGACTGTGTTCAGTTTTTACAGTGGTTGGTCAAAATAAAGGAATTTTATTCGAGAAGGCATGCGTGAAATTCATCACACCTTTGTATAATGCAACTTGTTTAATGAGAAGTCGGTCTGGGTGGCCTAAATTGGAAAGTCATTTCTTGGTATACACAAAAATGTGCTTAAGATTAACCCTTCAATGTTTGAAAGCCAGGTTTTTCTTGAGTTTAATTTTAAAGTAGGTGAGTGATGTTTCTGTGTTGTTCAGTTTATTCGGTCTCATCTTTCAAGGAGAACCCATTTGTGTCATAGCAACATTAATTGTTGATTTACAAAAGTTATTCTACGCTAGTTCGTTGGCTGAAACAATTTTATGAGTAGAAACGATTTAAATTTTTTAAGCGACAATTGCGAAAATTACATTATAGACCTTGTAAAATCTGCTCAGATGAGTACATCTCTGGGGAGTTTGATTTTATCCAACAGATTCTTACTCAGAATGGATATCCAATTTCCTTTATCTGTAAAAGTTCCAAACCAATTAACTACCGATCAACCGTGACAATGGTATCGCAAAACCTATGTTCATATCTCTAACCTAATAAAAGATTATGTAACACTGTTTATGGAAAAAAGAATAAAACAGCAGTAAGTCTTACTCATATGTTGGACAAACCCATCGTGTTGCACAGAACAACTGGCATCCCCTCAACCCCGAGGAAAGATCCGCACAATCTTAGTTTGGCAATAGGTAGATCGTACAGAGAAATCACTCCCAAGTTGGCTGTTGCAGCAACTCCCCAACTGACTTCTGATTGCCAAAAGTGGCAAAGCAAATATTGCCACTACAAAGAGTTTGCAAGAATCTGTCCAGTGAGTAGACCACGTTAAAGTATTTCTAGTCATTTTTCCACTAAAGAACAGAGATTTAGCTTTTTCCAAAGCGTTTGCAATGCGTCGTACGAAACGACCACTGTGTGTTCGAAAACAGAAGCTAGCGAATCTGTCATTATCTTGGTAACCCGTTACATAGATCAAATATTCTTCTTATCTTTAGTTCTTTATTCCTACTCATGATTTCAATCTTACACACGTCCTATCATTTCTTGTTCCGCAATGTACATCCGTGTCTAGTATTACTGTCTGATCACGTGACTAACTGTTGACTGACAACTTTTGGATTTTGCCCATGGGCCCCTAATGGTATTTAATCTAGCTTATGTAATTGAAAACAGCAACCGAAATGATGCTTAAGCACACATCTTACCTGACTTCTTTTGCGTTTTTTCAAATATTTTGTTTGTTATTAGCATACCTGAAACCAGTACACGACAAAATGCGACAACTATGTCAGGTTAGAGGGACCGTCATTATTCGAGTTCACTAGATGTCAACAATAGAAACAAAGGAAAGCGTTTGCCCATAGAAATACGCAATCCGGACACGTCATCTGCACATTTATATCACAAATAGTCGTATAGATGTGAATGACCAACTTATAGGATAATCGTTGTGTTTTGCATTGGGTGGTAAAAAATTTTATGGAAAACTATTACTTACCCGACACAGCAAAAAATGAGACACCTTGTAAATGAAGTCCCACAACAGTCACTATATCACTAAAATCGAGTGGGAAAAGTGAACAGAAAAACTCATTCATCTTGATCTTGACCCTCCTCTACCACTGTTTGACCGGACACAAAGAGGCATTAGTACTGATCTCTGCCTGTTGCAGCCAGTTGATATTGCCCATCGAACTTTCGCTAAGCTTCGAAAGCAACGACTGAGAAGATTAGAATGAACACGTCTCATTATATATGGACTGTTGCGGTGGAAACGTGACTTATGTACGTTTCCAAAATTTGTTGCAAAAGTTCCAAGATTCTCTCTCGCGTAGTTGACTGCCACCCGTTTTGATGGGCCCTAAAGCGCGCTTTCCTAAATATAATCCTTGTATTTTCAGTTTGATCTACGGTCTATTTTGTTGGCTTGGTGACAAGTAGTCTACTGGTCAAAGACAACTTAGTCTGGCATACTGATTGTACCAGTGCACCTGCTGACGCTGACTGCGCTGACTAAATATTTACCACGTGTTTCAAATAACGAGTCAAGTCAAAGACAGCGACGGCGCATATGCATTGGTTACATGATCCATTCACTTTTACATGGTTGTCCGGCTTTCCATACAGTTGCAAGTCTTGTTTATTAGTGGAATAACCAGTCATATTTTCTAACATTCTAATCCGATTTTAATGTGGTCATGACTGCTATTTATCTTTTTACGAATCAGTTCGTGATGGGTAGCATTGAATGTACAATGTTATTCTGCAAAATAAATCAATTTTTTAATGGAACATACGCTAATTTGTCACGCATTTCTGATCACGAACAGTCTTTTCGTTACACTTGTTGCACCGGCCGATGGAAAATATTGAGAGCATTCCAATAATGGGCAGTTCGAATATAAATGGATATTTTTGGCGGAAATATAGGACTGACATACACTTATTGCGTCCGATCCTTAAACGGCATCCTTTTGACTGGTTTCATATTGCCAAACCTGTGTAGGCGATCTTTATCAAATTAGGACAACGTCCTATACCTTGAATGAAAATTTATATGGTCATTTGAATGTCGAAATTAGTCAAAACTCCATGCATCTATCATTAAGCATTACATCATTTGAAGTTTTACCACTCATGAGCTTCCCGTCTACTGATGGAATTATTTTGTAATTCTGTAACACTAGAATTTTATTGTCATGTTCCATGGTTGGTCAAATTTAAGTTGGATACTGCTGTGCTACTCATGACTGAACCAGGACCGTATCAGAAATAAGGCTGAAGCTCAAGTCCGTGTGATTGACAGAGAAACACTATCACCACAGTGCAACCAATATACATTGAATAGTTATAAATTGAACACTAGATTATTTGTACTATTTTACCAAAAAATGCTTCGATTTCGCTGTGTGCTAGAGAAACTGAAATGTAAATGCTGACAGTATGAGCAGGTACCACGAGTTTCGCTCTTGAAGAGTATTGTGTACCTGCTTGTCAACTGGTCTTTGATATTACCGCCATGATTTGTCACACAACATCCACCTACCAGCGCAAACCTTGTATCACAAATCACTATTTAGATTATGACAAGGTAAACAGAAAACGTCAAATATATATTTACTTTTTTTTATTATAAAGTATGTATATTTCATATAACCAGGAAACTTTACATATATATTGACATATTAGAAAAAACGAAATATGAACTTAGCTGCAGAGATGTTTACCCTTTTTCCATCTGAGCATTACAGTGTTTTGTTTAAAGGATCGGGTTTAACCGACAAAGACTGTGGCTGACGCTTTGGATTCAATCCAGACATACGTAATATTTGTTTCAAAGAAGCGTAGCATACCAACTTGATTACCCAACAGATAACAACTGTCACAACCTGAACCTAGCCATTGTTAACCATGAGTCAGTGTGCATGGGTGAATTTTTCAGTGGACTACTTTTGAAACAGAACAACAAATTCGTATCTTGAATTTCTGATTATTTATCTTCAGAATTCATGGGAGTATGGAGGTAAAGAGCTGATCACTAATACATGCGCAAATGTTAAACAGATGTTAGAAAGACATCAAGTGCAAGCAGATAGTCCGTTATTTTTGCGACGACCTGTTTCATCAACTCATCTTGCCGGTAGATGTCTTGATGATGCGATTTTATTCGACACGAACAGGCAAGCTAGGTTAACGTGAACACTATTCTCAAAAATTAAGTTCGACATGTACATTTCCAATGTCGTTATACGTATATGATTTTAACCATAGAGAAATTGATAGTGATGCTTCTAATAACTCTCACTGCCGATCCTAGGGCCAACAAAATGACTTCACACTATCTTTTTACGTGGCCATTTAACACGACCAACTTGCCAACACGTCGGAAACTTTCACTATAGAAATAGAGTATCATACGCATGCTCTAGATAATTATACACTACCGATGTTCACGGTGTAGCAGTATGCCAATTTCCTTTCTGTCTCAGCTGACTCCTTTTCCATTCTAAACAATACGAGTGCATTCATTCACTCCTTCCGATACTACACTTTATAGGTTATTTTCAAACTGCATTATATGAAACAGGAAAAGCGGAACTTACAAACAAAAATAAAAATGCAGACCTCATGAAACGAGTAACGTGGTAGTAATTAAAAAAGCGACAAAGTTGAACCCATAGAACATACGACTTGACACAATATTAGTTTGTGCAAACACAGTTTGGTACGACTCGCAGCAAATAAGGCTTCAGTACGCCAAAAATAAACTCCTTCTGACAAAAGCATTGTAGACATCAGCGTCCACCAATACCCAGACCATAATCCTGTTAGATATCCAATCTACCTCCCGTTTTCATAGTTCACATTTCTCAACATGTGAAGTGGTGACATAATTGTTTTGGGCTTGTTCACAGGTAGATACTCATTTCGTTGCTCGTAGAAGCCGTTTCCATATGCGATGCCGAAAGCGCCTTTTATTTGCCTTCTTCAATCCTTCTGTTCTGTTGATCGGATTCCGCGCACCAATTTTGCATTTAGATTTAATGATTTTACTAATACAATTGAGGATTGCTCCGAACTCGGTGATTACCTCTCTTTTCTCATTTAACAGTCCTATTGCTATCAATCCACGAACGTAAAACCGCGTCTTATGCAATATAATCTGCTGTTACTAAATCTGGCGGCGATGTTTCTTCAACTCTCCGTACCCGCGCTCCTTATGCGCATTCTATTGCACGTTTTTCAGTTCAAAATACAGATATAATCTTCTAAGATGGTTTCTTTTAAAAGGCGTTACTGTAGTCCACAGATATATCAGCAACCCAAGAACAGGTTTCTTCACTGCAGGAACAAGTTGCGTCCTAGCAACGACGGTGAGAGATTTGGCTCGACTAGGGAAAAGTCTGAGTACATTAAGAATGAATGAAACTGTTAACGAACTATTGCCTGCAACAACTACGTGGGACATATTCTCTGTGAAACTCACATGAGTCATGCCGGTCACGCACCACGCTGACAGACGGGGCTGGATGCAGCCTTTTCTGCAACAGTGTCACCGCCATGGTCGTCATCTTGAGGAAACTGTATAATACATTACCTCCACCGGTTAGCTTTGAGGGAAAAACCACATTTTTCCAGGGCACTGGGCCACGCTGTCAACGTCAAGTCCTGTGTATTTCTAGCCTACTCAAAAACAGTAGCACGACATTTTGATGTTTGCACAAAAGACGAGAGGGAACCGCTCTTTCTGTCGGGGACTCCGTTCGTCAACTATTAGTCTTGTATCCGACAAATTTCGTGAACATGTTACCTTCCTTCAGTTTCCTTTGCGAGTATGAAAGAACTTAGTAAGCATGTGAGTGGACATGATCTTCTACAACTCTGTTTGTGTTTAGGATCGATCCGTGCACCAAATGACTGAGGAAAGCGTGAACGTTTGTTTAGGTGCAGTTTACTTATGGGTAGTCGGGGATTTGGTTAATTTAAAGTTAAACATTACCCACAATTGATCGCACCTATTGCGTTCCCATAGACTTTCCAGTGGGTCCCTTTCGAAAAGAAGCACTAGACTCCAGTTTCGTTCTCATTAGAACTCGTCAGTAGTGCATATCCTCACCACTGTCGAGACTAGAACTCCGGCTACGCTGTTCATGAAGCAATCGTGTTTAAAACTGCGCCATAATGACTAGGTTGTACGATTGTCTGGATAGGAGACAAAGTTACTGCCTGGTTATTCCAATCGATAACCCCGCGATTAGGACTTCCTACACAGGTCGAAATCTCCGATCGCATTAAACCTGTTAGGCCATACCTTAAATTACTGATGATCATCACATACAAGTAAAAGTGGTTGAGCGTTCACATATGATAATTCGGTCGTGCCTAATGTGAGGTCAGTGGCGCAGTGGTAAACACGGTTGCCTCATGAACAGCATGTCCGTGGTTCAAGTCCCGGCAGTGGAGATGACATGCACTACCGACGAGCTCTAATGAGAGCGAAACTGGAATCTAGTGCTTCTTTTCGGAAGGGGCCGACTGGAAAGTCCACGGGAATGCGAAAGCTGCGATTTTTGGATTGTTTGTCTTTAGAATTCATGGGGGTATGGAGGTAAAAAGCTGATCACTAATACATGCGCAAATGTTAAACAGATGTTAGAAAGACATCAAGTGCAGGCAGATGTGAGCTTATAAACTGTCCGTATCACATACAACAAAATTTAAAGATCTATGAAATATAATTACAGGAGATGAGGCTTTACTGTGGGAAAGTAGATGTGACTCGAGTAAGGCTGCCCAAGTGTGAAACATGCGCAGTGAAGTAATTATTAGCTTGCCAGCTCTGACAGAGGCGTTCGTACAGTACTTAAACTTTTTCTGAGTGACAACACTGCCTGAAGGATAGGAGTTGGATCAAAAATGTATACACCACGTCTTCGCTGACATTCATTTACTAACGGCGTCGTCACTAGAGGCTGATGCAAGGCGTTCCGGATTGATCAAACTCTTGCTCCAGAAGAGGGTTCTTTGCGGTGAAGACGACAAATATACTGAGAGCTCCTGAATCCCCCTACTAGGAATAAACACGACTGTGTCTCCAAAGATGATATGGTTGGTGCAACAGCTTTCAGTCGAAATATAAACGCCTCTAACCTGTAGGTAGTAAGTTTAGAATTGTTCAAGTTTAAACAACATTTGGGTAATTCATAGTTGAGTCAGAACAGGGACTTGTACTTTGGTTGTTTTAATTCAAGGGATAGCTCAGTGGTCACTACTTTTTTTCTGTCACGGTAAAAATGACCGAATTTTGTCAACCAAACACTGGTTTGCACCCGTTCTCTAGTAATATCCATGTCGTCTTTTATCGGTAAAGTAGACAATATCAAAAATAGTAACAAAATTTGTTGAACTTAATAATTGCCTTTTCTTATTATATATTTCCAGCCTGTGAATACTCAGGGCTCCACGACCTTGATGGACTAATTTGGGGAGTCATTTTTGTTGTACTGTTGAGTACAGAAATCGAGCTAACCGATGTGGAACCTTGATAAACCTTTAGTAGGCAACTGACCAATAGCCTGACACGAGCATTTTAATGCAACGAATTAGCTGGAGCAGAACCTATGAAAGTAAAATGACGTTGCTTGTATCAGAGTAATCATTGCACTGGAAAATAGAAAGTGCTATCTTGCCCACAACATTTCGAAAATGTCTGTTAATATCCGACTTAACCGACTGACACTGACATAGATCCAGAAACGAGATCAATCGAGTGATGTATTCCCAAGATATCGTATATGAATGGAATGTCTGGGTTTTTCTGTGCTTTCTAGTACAGTCAGCCATTGCTTGGAATAGCACCGATTTAAACTGTGTGCATGAGAGTCACTCCCATGACATGAACTGATTAGCTACAAGTGGCTTAATCCGACAAGTGACAACCAATCAGTTGAACGGTAAATCTTCAGGGACTTTTTGCTTGCATATGTAAGAGACGAGTTAGAAGATATGAGAGGCTTAGTCTCTCACCTAAGTTGCCTGTAAATAGATTCATCTTCATTATACTTAATTTTTTATATGCACACAAAACAGTCTCTGCTTGGTTGCTCTTTACCGGTGTAAGACAAGTTTATCAGAATCTGTCTGATTACATTTTTATTAAGCCAAAGTTTTATATTACCATGGTAACGTTGTAACACCCTATCATTTTCAAATGAACTGATCCATATTACGTCCCCTCATAATGTGTGAGTTTAAGGTGCTCAAAGTTGTGGACGAACTTACACTTGTATCCAAACATAATACAATGAATTTCAACTGATAATGACTGTTGTCAAAAACTGGACAACGGAATTATTTTCATTCGTTTTTAAAATGCTGTTTGCCAAATTGTTAGCCAGTAGGCTGGCTATAGCAATATCGTAAAGTACTCTACGAGCAGCTCTATTAAAGTGAGACGCAGAAACATTGAGATCCATCCGCCGGAAATGGGAATTTTCCAGATTAGTGATAAGAGTAATTGTATGAACTGAACGTTTATTTCAAGTGGTATGTAAGACCACCCATTTCGATAAGCTTATGTTACAGCACTGACAAATTTAAATTGACTAGGCGCACAAAGAATGAAATCCAGTGTCTTCCTATCTCGTAACATAAAGGATTGGGTAAGATAGATTGAACTGCAAATTTTTAACAGACTTTGGTGAATCACATGAATCGTTCCATTCACAAAGCCTGTGAAACGTCTTCTTCTGAGTTGGCTACGCAAAGTTCGGCCATTAATTTTGCACGTGCATATTTGAAAAATTTCTGTTTATCTCAGAAATATGTTCCTCAGAATGGTTAGTATGAATGTTTTCATATTCAGTGTAACCACGTTCAACTTCGTTATAAACTGTATTACAGCTTGCATGCTCTCTGCTCTTTAAACTCCACTAAGTATGGGTATTTCTAATGTGAAGTATATTTTAGTTTTCGCATGTTTGGCTTTCCGTACGAGAAGAGGTAACCAACAAAATCCGGTGAAATTTCACAATATGTCTATAAAGTGCATACTGCAATCAAAATTGAAGTGATCACAGGTGACATGCAAATCCCATGAGCATTCATGTACGCGCAGTATTTGGAGTTCAGAGTAGTTCAAGGTAGTTCACGGTGGTTTATTTTCTCCATAATGATAAACCGTTATCACCTGAGGGAGCACAGTTTTCTGACGGTCTACATCTACTGAAGACATCTATGTCTGAGGTGGTGAAAATAGTTGGTAGTGTCATAACACCTTACATCTCTATGGGATCAGCTGTTAGTAAGGTTTGACATTTAGGTTACAAAGTTGTTGTCAACAGACCGATTCAAAACATTGGGATTTAAAGATCTGAAAGCCTGAGAGTGTGAAGACAGATGGTTGTGAGTTATAATAAGATAAACCCTTGACATGCTACCTGGTTGTCTACTTCATGGCCAGTCCGATTGCGATTAGTCGCTGATAATGTGGAAGGATTGGAATTTGTGAGTAAGAATTCACATGCAGGGGTGTAGCAGTGTTTTGTTTACATTCGGATGTTCGATGCTACCAAAATTTTGTTGAACATTTCTAGGCATGTACATATACATACATGTATATGTATATATGTATATATACCAACGTTTGGAATAACCCAATTAATTGGTCGGGTCAGTTACGCAATATTATACATCATTATGGTTATCGAGCAAGAAAAATCTGGAGCAATTGGCCATATAATCACGTCAGGCGGTTCTGGATTAGAAGACAATTAGGTGACCGAATTGACTTTTGGAGATGTCAAGTGAGTAAGATGAGGTTACGATAACCGTGGAGTTTCAACAGTTTAAGTATGAGCTGACCCAGAGATACTCAAGTAGCTGATAATAACAGTTTAGCTTCCGATTTGCGGAAATAGACAGTCAGGAAGACGATGTTGCGATGGAGTCATTGTGAGACACATTGCTGGCAGATACCTTTACGACAATGTTGGAAGGAATTAAGCTTCATGGGGTTATTGAGCATAGCACTTTCCACAAAAGGTACACGGATGATACGATCTGTGTAGCTGACGTATCTTTGGATATAAATAGTCTACTTTCTGAAACAAGCACAGCACATACTTATCTCAACTTCCCACATGAAGCCGGAAAAATGGAGGAATATTCTTTATGGATGTAAAACTGAATCGCCGTGCATGCTATTCATTTGAGACAGGCATTCGCGGGAATGAGACATGGGAAGGCCGGCATGTTTTCCACTTGCATACCTCTTAGGCAGAAAAACAACCTTGTTCATTGTTTGTCACACAGAACTATGGAGATATACACTAACGACGCGACCGAAATAAGAGTAATATTGTTACGACGGGTATTATCAGAGAATGCCTATCCCTGAAACTTTATAGATAGCCATAGGGAACTGACAGCACGGAAAGTTAAACCCACATCTGCAGAAGAAAAAAGGTTACAAGATACCACAAAGGCAAGACCTTGGCTAGACCGGTGACTTGTAGCATAGGTAATGCAACTGAAATGACTTACAGTAAGGCACAACTGCGAATCTCGTTCAGATCCAACCCGGTAGTCCACGTACAACCCAGATTCATCGTTTAAACCTGTAACCACTTTTGTGTATATTCATTCACAAGCTTCTGTGGAGCAAGTTGAGCTGGTTGTACAACCAGGCACGTTTGTTAGAAGATAGGCCAGCACCACCCTACACGTTTGACTAAGTGCGAGTTTAGGTCTATTTCTAGTATAATCCTGTCGCACCTCGTTGACTCAAAACACCAAGTCTCACTGGAATTTGTTATCCAGTCCATTTGCCGCTTGCCCAGTAGTCATTCCACAGGAGGCCACCAACAGTTTGGTAAAACCGCGTGATGGTCAAGCAACAAAGTGGTCACGAAATATGAAGACCCTGTCTGATCCATGGAGCAAAGTGGATCACTGAAAGTGATCACTGAAACCACCGGTTAGAGACGCTATCCGAGATGGCGGTGTGTCGCAGTCAATGGCGTACCTGTATCCATATCATTTCTAGTTCTTCCGCCTAGTCTTCTCTCAATAATTTTCTACCTTCTTAGTAACGTTTTCTTCCAGGATATTCCACGTCACTGTTGAGGTGAGCGGCGGTCCGAGCCACAGTACCTTTTGGTCAGGCTCATGGCTGTTATGATGATGATGCTGATTCCATGGGAGTCATAGTTCACAGACTTGCCTCAGTGGGGGCCACTGGAATTCGGTTGTACAATCCGCAGTTGTGCACTCACAAGAGATCTGTCCAGGCCCCACTTATACCATAGCCACACGTCACTTACCTGACACCTCCAAAGGCCAATTCGGTCATTTAATTGTCCTCAAATCCAGAACCGCTTCACCTAATTATATGACCGATCACTTCTGATTTTTTTGCTTGATAACCATGATGATACAAGATGTTATGTAATTGACCTGATGATGAAAATCCCGAAACGGACACTTCGCCAGAGCATCTTTTACATTTTACATACGCGGGTATCTATATCGAGAACTGAATGACCTTCATGGTTTATGCTGTGTTGTTGCTGTGACCGGTTATTGAGTCAACCATCACACGAAGTTTCTCGCTTCACTTTCTTTCTTTGTGTAACCACTTTCCTCAATTCTGTTTCAACGTCTACGGAACCCTGAAAATGTGGACTTGTTGTGATAATCAGAAAAATGGGCAACGAAAGGTCTGTATCATAGCCTCTTCAGTTGCAGTTGTGAGTGCTGTTCATTGAATGCAATCTCAGAAATGTGACCATTCTGTTGGCACCGCCATGCAAGTCGTGGGTTAAATAAGTTTATTTAAATCTGAACATTCATCCGGATGGGTAAATATTGTAGAGGTCCTATCAGTCATTTGGTTCATACACTTTTCAAGTTGAATATCACCCATAATTGATCTCAGCTGTCCCATTCTCATAGATTTTCCAAACGACCTCTTCCGAACATTTTTCTTGAACGACTTATGTGGTCGCATTCGGTGGTTGCTATGTCCCATTTTCTTTAGGTCTGTCTCACGCATGTGTTCACCGATTTCGTCTAGTCTTACTGGATAGTTTTTCCAGCAGGGTGAGGAATAACAGTCACCACTAGCATGTAACTAGATACGGGCGACTAAAGTCAACACTGAAAATATTTGAATACACAAACGTGATAAACAAATGCGGATAAGTTATAATGAGAGTAGAGGACAAGAACATCATAGAGTCCTACTGACTTTTTTGAGGTGCACGAGGATTGTGCCATATCTATATCAGATGGTTGTATACGGGTCTGACGAGATGGTAATGAAATTGGTCCAGAAACGTTGGTGATAGAAATCTGAGAATTCTGACTGTTTCAAATTGAACAGCACATACACTTGATAGCTGCCTTAGCACTCACTTAAGCCTTTCGGATAGCCCACTTCGAAAGGAAGCACCAGACTCGAGTTACGCTCTCAATAGAGTTCATCAGTTGTGCACATCCTCGTCCCGACCGGAGTTGTTGCTCTGACCCTCGTGTTTGTGAGATTAGTGTATCATCCACAACGCCAGCAGCATTACAGCAACCATCACCGAATGATCATACCCAAACACGCAACCGCAACATTGTATGAATAGTGTTCAGTTTGAGAGATAACTTCGAATGAATGTTAAACCGAATCGCTCCGTCCGACCCGGTTGATAACTGCGTGAACAGGATGTCTCAATTAAGTTTAAATTTCCACCTCCATTGAACCATCTGAGTACGGTTGGTTCTGATAAGTTTAAACCACATATCTAGTGCTTCCTTTGGAAGCGGACTAGCTAAAAGGCTTGCCTAAATGTTAGGGCTTTGACCGAGTGTTGGTGGCGTTCAGTTTGAGACACATTTATCGGCGGGCCACTTCAATTTGCTAACCGTACTGAGAACTCCCTAAGCAAAATAGCGTATGTCGAAATAGAAGAAAATGAAGTAGTGCTTCAGTCCAGTTCATCCACACACAATTCAGATCGGCTGATTTCACACTGACCGAACAGAGTCGGGAATTGCCAACTAGAAGAAACCCCTAAGACTAGTGTGCATCACATTTTGCAAAAATAAGCATCGAAATTCATCGCTCAACCAACCGTGAAAGGCCAACTGAATGTGAAATCCGCAGGTGACATAATGTTAGAAAAAAACTCCGTGGTACCAGTGTCAGCTTATTTTACTGTCCTAATTACAATATCCAAATAAATTTACTACCATTCGTTGGCGTTTAAAATGTTGCTCATTTTATTTGTTGCTTTGGTTAGCGTTTTATTAGGTTGTTACTACAACCCAGAAATGATATTTTTCCCTATTTCCTATTATGATTAACCCTACCAGATTCAAAAACCTCGGTGGACAGTATGGTTATTGTTTGTACGGTCGCTTTACGTATCGTATGACTAGCCGAAATGACACACTGTACAAAGCATACCTTGAGATACACCTTTTTAAGCCTACTAACCGCAAAGAGGAGCATCGTCACACTTTCACTTCTTCCCGGGTTTTCTTCTTCTGTATGTTTGAAGAAAAAAAACTGTTCTGTCACTTGACAAAACGCTGTCCACTTAAACCTAGAGAGTTGTAGATATTCCCATCATCTACTATGGATTCCACATAAAGGCAAATGGTGAACAACTGCCCTCTATGAGAAAAGTACTGGTGGACACAACTCTTGCCGGATTTGTGAGTAGCTAGCCACTGGGAATCAATATGCAGATTTTGTCCATTCAAGGTTTGCTGTTTGACAGTGGACCGTGCACCGCATACAGTACAGATGAGGACGACTGCCACCTTACCAAAAGACTAAGTTCATATCCTTCACACTCGGCATAACCAGATTGGTTTTCGCAAGTATGCTAAGCGTCAGGACAACTAAAACATCAATGTATCTTCTGATAAAGCTACCTATCATAGTTAGTATGGGCGCGTTGAGCGCTACAACGCCAGATGTGAAATTGTCGAAGGCTAGTAAAACAAATTGTTCATTTAATTGTTACTCGCAATGTCTTCAGCTTATTGAGGTAAGTACAGTGCGCCTCTTAATGTCGACTGTAAGCTTACGTTGACATCAGAGGGCATAGTTATATATTGAAGAGTTTACTTTCAACACATGATGTAACACTGGAAGCCTCTGACTACGATGGATGGACTTATTACTCCGATATGCCAACGTTCCCTAAGCCTCTGAATAAGAACAAAAGTTACAATGATAAATGATTTATCTCTCTGTCACCCTCTCAATCCAAATCTTTGCATCTCTTGGGAGGCCTGCTGCAAGATACCTCCTTCAATTTTCTATTTGCATAAACCTGCCTGGTTCCTTTCCGGTGCTTCAAAAGCCACATATATTGTCCACCTCTCCGACATACATTATACGGCAACTCAGGTACAGCACTATTAAACATTTACTCCCAAATGTTGTGGTATGCACAGTTCTGGAGGTACAACACAACAGGTAATAGTGTAGAAAGTGGTGAAAAAAGAATCACTGGTGGATTATCAAAAGAAGTTAATGTGTCCCATAAAAGCGTCCACCTGCCCCCTAACTTGAACCAAGCTCTTCTCCTAACCCCACAAAAATGGTAGAGTTAACGGGGATATAAAATTGAAGGTGCCATCCATAGTTCCCTTCTAAACAGTTGCATTCCATTCTTAACCTTTTCCGCGAACCCTTGTATCTCTTTCTTCATGAAGCCAAACGATTAAGCGAATCTTAGCGCCATGTTACAACGTGTTTGAGTATGGTAGTTTAGAGGCTAGTCTATAGCGTAAATCAATAAACTGACATTCTGAATCGTGTCTGACGATAAAATGAACGCCTGCGGATGCTCAGTGTACCGTACCGACTATGGTTGAGGACGTACCTGGTGTTTCACAATCTTCCTCAACCGGAATCTGTCGTCAGCCGTAGCCGTCGAGAAAGTACAGTACCGTGATGAATGTGAATCTCTTTGGCTTCAACTGGAAGTGTGTGATCAAAGTAAACACCTCCAGAAAATGATTTATTTTTTACCCTTGCACAACAAATCTCACATTGACGTTCGTATCGTAGTCCTAAGAGAATTACTCGGATTACAACGTCTTATCATTTTCTTCTTCTGGGCGACCTCAATGTATCTAATATTACTGGGTCACGAACTTTCTATCTTGACCTTGGGATTGGGTTTCCAATCTCACTATCGACGTAATTTGTGGGCACAGCATGCAAGCTCTTCAAAGTGAAATCCTCTAATCAGACGTCCTCGCAACTAGACATAATTTCAAGAAACGGGATTGATTAATAAGAAGTGACGGTAGCGGCGCTACTAATGTGATATAAGTACCATGCATAAGTCTTTCAATCGTATCTGTTGCTAGCTGCATTACACAGAATATCGTATCTCTGTTCGAAAGTGTAATCAAGCTGACCTTCACGGTCTAATAACCCACCTTATCTTACACAGCATAGAGTCAGAATCTGTGGGTCTGAGTTATCATGTGTCCTATAAAATCATTTACGGAATAGAAAACTTGGTTCCACCAAGCACAATATGTACTTTCTGTTTTTGCTTACTACTTACCTTCACAGAATAAGTCGTCTTCTGGTTGAGCATTCCGACTGATCTGTGGAGCACACTGTGTGAAGTGTCTGCAAGGGGGAAGATTTTGAATGCACCAAACTGGTCTTCAGTAAAACCTTGCTGACAGCTTGAGTAAACAGCAGTTTTTATTTGGATATGTATGTCTACAAATTGGAAAATAGATCTTTGGCGCTTCTCTTCATTCGTTATGCGAGGAGATTTCCATCGATCTTGAACTGCGTACCGTTTCATACAAACGTTCTATTATGCGCTCACAAAGAAGTAACATCCTACTCTGTATCTGAGCCATTTTCCTCACCTGTCATTCCCTCTTCATGTGCCTGATGTTCAAAACATCCTAAACAATATTAACTCTTGTTATGCGGTTAGTCCAGTTAAAATTTACCGTAGAGTCTTTTGATAAGCAACTACTAGTATTGCGAGGTCCGTTCATCAGATATGCAAGCAGACAATTCGGACGGGCTTTCACCGCAACATGGGAAATAATGTCGTGGTTACGCTCATTCTGAAGACAGACGATTGACGCTCTCCCGCTAGCTGTCTGCCCATCAATCTCACCAGCACATCGTACAGGCTAATGGAGCATTTGCCATAGTTCGACATTTTTATACACCTTTCAGCGTCTGATCGGTTTTCTCTGACTTAGCAAACCTCACATCCAAGCCGGCCTTGTGCAACCAATAAACTTGTCTTCGAGAGTCAAAAGTAGCACTTCTTCGGATGCTATCCGTTTTACTTATATTAAACATTTCGACTGTGACCCGTCTGACCCACTCGCGAACCAACCGGAGAATTTCGATACTCGAATGATCATTTTTTACTGGAAAACATTTTTTCCTGATATAGGAACTTTTGAAGTTACAAACGGATTCATCTTTCTTCTCCTTCCATGATTTCCGAGAAGGTTCTCCAAGAGTTAGCTTTTGTTTCTCTATCAAGTTGGATAAAACTTCACAACTTCTAAGACTTTATTTCCACTAGCGCTGTCCTTCACACTAACGACTTGCAACTCTTCAGTGATAGTGCTCCTCGTGCACTACAATTTACTCCTGTTTGAAGCTAGGGTTGAACAGATGTTTGGAGTTTATCCTCAACGACAGAGCGTGCTGAAAATACTTTCATGAATCACAGTGCTCATAGCAATAGTAGGTGTTATGAAAACCAGTCCCAGAAAAGTGCCAGGTATCCGCTATCGCCTATTTAACCACTCGTCTATCATCGCGAGATAGCTTCGAAAAAGGAGTTTACAACTCTTAAGATAATTAGACGGTCTTTCGGTTTTATAGACAACAGCGCCTTCCGAATTCACTTCGAGGACGAAGGAAGACCGGTTGCTGAATATCTAAATCAGGTAGTATATATTCCAGTGAAAGTGTAAATCACTCTCGACCTTTATCAGCAAGCGGTTTTCAAGCTGGTCAAAGACCAAAGATATACATCGTATGAGCCTTTCCCTAAAAATTATATTCCCATCCGACTGAATTTCAGAGATTCTACGAAGGTTCAAGTGTACGCATCTTTCCATTTTCATTGGATTCATTGGCAGTTCCTCAGCTTTGCGGCTGATAGCGGACGACCAAGTGCCATTTTCAGCTCTTTCTGTGACATCAAGACTTTTCTGAAAGATTTCCCAACCGTCGAAACGACTATCTGTCGAAGTTGTCAGAAGCTCTAATGGATATTATTTTAATTTGTTGTTTTCTCTCTATTTGCTTGAAACTTAGTCAGATTAATAAGTTTGATACCTGTTACAATCTCCCAGAAAAAACTTCATCCCGATTTCATTGATTATCATCACATACTGTTGTAAATTAAAAGAACAGATCGACTGAACTCCGATAATGAAGAGTCCAAACTCAAACACCTGTACTTATCACTGACACTGATGGAATCGTGACGGAGAATAGAAAAACCGTGCACCCGAAAATTGGACAATTCGTGTATGATACACGTGTGTTACCTAAACCGCCAGGATAACGAATTCACACGAGCTAATCAGTACCATTTTTAAGCATAAAGTATACACCGCATATATTGAAAGCGGTCAGAAAATGTAGTTCTTCAGTACACTGGTCACCAGAATCCTGACAAAACGCAAGAGACCCAAGATTATTGAAAATATGCACAGATTCAACATCCATAAATAGCAAATTAGTCAAAAGTGGCACCTTTTCAAATGTTCCCAGAATTCATTTGCACCAGTCTAATTCCATGCCTTTTTCTGAATCCGAACACGTCTAATATGTAACTTCTAAATATGTTAGCTATCACGTATACCGAGGACATTAATTCATTTGTACGTCACACAAACATGTTTGCTGTTTACTTTCATATGTCTACTAGAACTTCACTGGAGTATTCGTTACTCTGTGAATCTGTGCCCATTTTGTTTCTCGTGATTGCAAGACTAGTATTGTATTAAACAATAAGTTTTTTACTTTGGGTAGACATACTGCTTCATTAACATATGAATGATGGCCAACTTTCGTTTTATGAGCACAAAAACCATCAGAACGCAAGTATATGAAAGAATCGCGTGGCTATTTTAGGGGCGAAAATTTTCTGGTTATGTTAATCTTACAACCTAAAGTTCAGCTGCTTCGTATAATTGTATAATTAGGATGAAAAAGTTTTCAACAAAACCTGTATTACGTAACAAATGTTTCGACATTATTTGACATCAAAGTAGTACATTTGAAAATGTAACATTTGTTGGTTGCTTGGTAGGTGTGATATTTTGAGAGATTGGCTTCTACGTAAATCATCCCAACGAATGAAAAGAGATTAGCCGTTGATCTTTGATTGAGGAGGCGAAAGAAACATTGTTGAACAACAAAATAGCATGAAATATTTTGGTGTAACGAATATTCCCGAATTTTCCTGAAATGAAGTCCGGCATCGAAGGGGAGAAACTCAGTCCATCACATACAAACTGATTGCTAGGCCTGTGGGATCACAACTCATCATTTTGGTAAATGAAATAGCCCCAACGATAAAATGAATACTTGGGAAAAAAAGGAACGGGTCGGTATTATCGCTGAGCTGAAAGTACAATAAACATGAGCAATTTCAAAGACGACAAAACTACTACTTCGGCTGAAATAAACGAAAATAAATTCTGGCGAATGCAAGAACAGTTACTAACAGCAATGTGCACAACCCGCTTTCATTTTCCCCTGATAAACCGATTAAAGAGGAACATGTGTTCAACGCATAGGTTGTAGACACCTTAATTCTTGTAAAAGTCATGAGATACAGAAAATATATGGAGGCTCTTTACTGCCTAACCAGCTTTAGAGAAAACATACTCGGATGAAACCTACGTGACTGTGCCAGCATTTGTGTTGGTGGAACAAAAACATGGCAATCATAAAATACCATGAGTGTGGACTGCTCATTAGAATGGCTAGCTGTAAGTGTTAAGTAGTCAATCAAATCGAAGGTCAAAAGGCAAAAATAAGTGACTGATTTGCCAAATAATCAGAAGGCAGTGAGAAATAACCAATCAGGTATCGAGTTAAACTCTTAACTTACTATGGTTTGTAAGCGCGGACGATTGTCAGGGTTTAACAGCCTCAACTCTTGAACCTTCATGTACTGTTGATGCTACTACATTTTTGAATGAAGCAAGGGCTATCAAAAACGTCCAACTTGAGGGACATGTAAAACAGATTTACCAATATTTTCAACAACTTCAATCCTGAGTAGATCAGTATGGTTGATGTGAGCAACTCCATCTGGATTGCGGCTCCTGGATTCTCTGATGTACTAAATTTCCATGGTATTGGACCAGCTAATTTTTATATCCTATTTGTACCTGCTTCTCAACTAAGGAATGGAATTGTTACGTTTTGTATCGTATTTTCTATTTCATAATTCTGATTGTTATTCACACGTTTCACTTTCCTCAACTTATCATGTACAGCCAACATTTAAACCAACTTAATTGAACTAATCAATAATCAGTAAATACAACTCACTCACACTTCCCGGTTCGCCAGCCTTGCGTTCTCTCTGCGTCCAGTACAGCTAGTAAAAATAGATTTTTGGAGAGTTTGAAGTTAACTGAATCAACCGGCTGTTGCGGCAAATTCGCTTATTTAACTGCCATCGGAAATAATCTATCGGCCGTCCAACGAATCTCATCCTTGGCGTTGTCTTTCTTCCTTGTGGTAGTCTGTTCAACCTAACGGACTTTGACTTATCAGTGATTCGTTCTTATTTTACCGACATACCTCCCGTTTAATTTGTATGTCTGCCTTTGAGCCTATCCATCACCATTACGACTCGTCTTTGATACTACCATATTTTGGTCATTTTTATCAGTTGATTGATTAGGCCACTACAGAATCCTGCGGATTCTTTTTTTCTGGTTTCTCAGGTTCCTCACTTGTACATCCTGACATGGTATCAATGGCATTAATATGTTGGTGGGGTCAGGGTCACATACGTAGACCAATTCTCGTGGCATGTGACCAAGAAGTCAGACTGCACTAGCCTACGCATACACGTACTACGTCATTAGGTTCTCAAGCAAAGTTACCTCAAACACTCTCGTATGAAGTCGTGCTGAAAAATGCCGGCTATCCTGGTGGCGAAATGGCCAGCCAGGCGCACACCCCTCTCTTAGGAATACACCAGTGTATGCTGGTGGAACTAAAAAGGGGCCCGAACTGTAACTCCGAGTTTCCGAGGTCAAATCCGACTCCGTTTATACTTATGGGATGAAACTGATAGCAGACTATCCAAAGAGCGAAGTGATCAAAAGTTAGATTTTGACTAGGTTGAGTAATTTGGCTTCATAACCAGTCAATAGTCAGGCGTAAACAAGCGATCTAAAGTGGATTGTATATCACAACTATATATTGTTTCCAAGCTTCACCGATGTAAGAAGTGGTAACAGAAATAAATTTTCCCAGGTATCACCAACGCATATCAACAGACCGTAGGTTGCCTGTTGAATCTCCCCACAGTATATCAATAAAATCTATATTTATAGTTCTATACGTAGTTTTACGTGTGAGTGACCAGCAGAAGGCCCAAGTGAGCCGTTGTGTACGGACGAACGTATGGTCAAACGCACTCAAAGCTTTCCATTGCGTAATCGATATTCGGTCGTTTTGGTCTCTGTGGTAGACCATTTGTCCTTGACCCGCTCTGTCCATAGACGACCTTGAATAGCTGTAAGACCAATCATATGGTTCACCTGCATCTGACGATCGCTAATCGCCCTGACTGTCGATTTCCCTGCGGCTGTCCGTAATCCAGCCGATCGATGTACTTTTATCTCTCTGTGAAATGATTCTTCAGGCCTCCGTAGAACTGTGTGGTAAAACAGTAGACAAAAGCAACATGAGCAAGGTTTGGCACATCCCGTTCACACATCAACCTACAACTTGTTTAAAACACTGAAACAAAAAGCCACGTGACTGAAATCTTTCCCTGAGGGATCATACAGAGATATTCAACAATGAAAAAGCATGCCGATATTGACTGCTAGGGTGACATCAGAACGGAGCTGTTTCTGAACAGAGGGATGGTAGTACCTAACAGCTAACGCTTCAACAAGCTGAAGGATACGTACATGACTGATTCAAAACTCACAGTGAGCATGCAGGCTGTTACTTGGAGGCACTGCGCTTCGACAGTGGGGTGGCGATTAACACTCAAAATCTGATATGTGTATGAACCTGGTTAAACATGCTGAATGTCCCAGTCATGCTCTGAGAACGGTACCTTGTTATACAAATGAAGCAGAGCAAGCACACAAACGATGAACAACGTATGTAAACAAACTACTGAAATGCGTTTCATAACCGTTGAACTAATAACAATGCAAATAAATAACCCCAAAAAATTGATTGAAGACAGCCGGTTTCTAATCTACTATTAGTGAATTTCACTTTATCGCTGTTGTATTTTTTAAACAGGATCCTGATAAGTAATTTCTCACAGAATTTTGGTCTTGCCATCTTCTTTTTGGAACACCCGATCAGCATGTGCATCACTGAATGGAAAGTGGGCGTGTTAACCACATATGGTAAACAGGTTTCCGCGTTAGAAAAATAATTGCTAGCAACGTAACTCATTACATGAGAGTATAGATGGAATTATCCTTGGAGCTAATAAGATTTGAATGAATTTATTCCATTTTGCTGACAAAAATTCATTATCACCTAGTTTACAGCTCACTGAATAATAATTATCATTGTCTGAATTTTTCGAAGTGTTTTCCCGTTCGACTTCTCCCCACCCACAAAATCGACAGAAAAATTGTCTCTGGGGAGTGCCAACTAAAGACGTGGATTACAGGCAGTTAATCATCGTGTTGTTTCGTGTTTTCATTTCTCGTTAAACTGCCAGACCAACCAGGTTCGGCTGTCTTCCCACTGCCGTTAATAGACTAAAAATTGACTGGTTTAATCGTGTTTGCAAGACAACGGCCAGCTATACTGGTAAGTGTGATCCCCTTGTTTGAGTTTTATTGCACCGAAGTGGAAAGTTGAACAAGTAGTGCGCTCCTTCAACCGAGGGGACGCATTTCAGCGCCTCGGTCTAATGAGGTGGGAATGTAGCAGTTAGGTTGCTTTAGTATGAGGGTTGGATTGTGATTAGACCGAGCCTGGAACTCAACCGATAAGTGGACGGCAACGCTTCAGTGAACTTTCTGCTCCTACTAAGAGCACGAAGTGTTTTTGTGCATTCTACTGTAAGTGGGTAGGAAAAAAGCGCTAAACGAATTGGCGTTTCGTGTACGTGGGTAATGGAATTAGCCTTTCTGGTTGATTGAATACCAAGTGAACGATTGCCTATTAATTGATGCCACGCAGTGCTTCACGACAACATTCAATGTAAGTAAAACGAAACTCGAGATTGTGTAGCAACAGGAACAAAATGCAAATTTTATCATCACCACTACCGAAATTTAAGCCGAAACGCTTGTAAAATTGGTATGGTTGCTATATTCCAGTAAATGACACGCAGTTTGTTCGGTTTCAAGTTGAGTGTCACTCACATTCAAGTGTAACGTTTGCATTCAGGTAGACGTTCCAGCTAGCCCCTTTAGAAACGAAGCACTACAACTGAGTACTGCTCTTGTATGAGGTCGTCAGTAGTATATATCCATACCACGGTTGAAGCTAGAACTTTAGCCACGCGGTCATGAGGCAACCGTGTTGACCACTTCGCCAGTAATCCGACATTAGGCACGACTGAATCATCATACCTGTGCATTCAGCTACTTTCTCCTGCGGGGGTTTAGTAATTTACTTGTATTTTTTGTATTTATATTCACTTGAATGACGGCCAAACATTAGGTCATCAGACGTCGTTTTAAAAGTTACAGGAATTTTTTTTATGGTGAGCAGTGTACAACTGAAAGTACCTTAGGACAGTTTTTTCTTAAGAAAACAGCATAAGTTATTAAATGCAAGTTTGACTGGTTATTATTTTGCTTTGGTGTTGTAACTTACTAATCACACAGTTACTGTCGTTACTGAAATGATCTGTTAGACTGAGTCCTTCCCATTAGTCCTAAAAGAGTTGCTCTATCAGGTCGTTATGACGTTATAACTAAGATTTCAACGAGTTTCACATCACATTGTATATAACTACCGGACAACATGTTTGGATACCCATCTCGGTTTAGTGTTTCCGATAATGCCCAGTTGTTTTCAATCAATAGGATCTGTAAACTTAGTGGCTCTGACAGTTCAGTTACGAATCTCTGTCTGAAAGTTTTAGCGAGACACAACACAATCTGTCTATTCACCGTGTAGTTGACAAAATTAGTTGTAGAAAGGCGTTTTCCGGGAAGCACCTTAGAACAAAGTACATACTCTCCATACAAAACTTATACTGCTTTTTATTTACGATGACTTGCCTGTCAGTAACGTTGGGTTGACGAGCCGTCTGAAGTTGGTCGTCGATGCGTGTGACTCTTGGGAAATATGTATTATTTGTGAGGTGGGTTTTCCTTCCCCGTTCTGCAACTGGCTTCGTGTGAATACAGACTTACGGTTGAAAAAACACGATTGTCCGTTGGTGAATTCCATCTTAAGGTCTGTAAGACGTTAGTTGACTCGCACATCAGCGACATGCGCCTGTAACTTGCTGATTAACAAAATGTGTCGAAGCAGTCTACCAAATAACGAAGTAAATAGTGTCTCTAAATCTTCCGTTTTCAGAGTCTGATTGTGACGTTGAATAACAATTAATGGTTCTTTCTCATTGCCCACAGAGTCCCCTCTCTCTGCTGACGCATCATCCCGGGTGTGTGTTCATCTTTTGTATGAACTGTAATCAAGCCGAGTAACATTTTTTCCAACTTCACACAGACTGGATGATTAAGACCCAAATGGCTGCCTGAAATAAATCGCTGCGCTTGAATTTTGATGAGTCCAAGGAAAATAACAACTGAGAAATACAGTGTAGCGAACGAGCTCGTTTTCAGTGATTCACCATCAAGCTAAATACATCCCACTTATATTACATTTTACAGGGGAATCACGAAGGGGATAAAAATTGATGGGTGGTTTATGAAGTCAGTCAATTCAATGTCATGCTACATCAAGTGCAATTGCCAAAATATGAAAACTCTGCTAAGCATGTTAGTTTTGGTATGCAAAAAGAGAACGCGATACTGAATCACATTTACATTAAATCTGATTAAATGTGTAGCACAAATGTGTAGCACCTGTGGTAGGTGATCAGAATCTAACATAACATACAGTCACCGCTGAGCGGTCCTCACACGAGCGCATCCCCGATAGCTTCAAATAACTCACTGTTTACTGATGAGTAGTGGGGGGTTTTCGATTTTTCCTATGAATTGAACATTACTCACAGATGATCTCAGTTTCTCAACACCACTGCAATCAATGTTACGCATGCACATGTCATGCTAGCCAATGATGGTCCTCATGTGCAAGGACGCCTCTGATCAATAGGGGTCGACCGACAGACCCCACTTTCATCGGGGTCGTATGCAATGATAACACGGAAATGTTATTTACGACGGCTTGTTTGCGACTGACTTTGAAGTAGCTATTCACAGTTTGCATTATTCATGGCCGAACAGCCATGCCGCTGTGGTAGCTACCCACGTTGGAAAAGTCAGGATTCAGATTACAAGGTTTTGACTTCTCTAGTTTTGTACAGTCGCGCACGTCTTCAGTTAGAATCAGTTGATGGGGGATTGCTTGATTCATCTCCATGACGATTTAATTATGTGGTTGGTCACAGTCTGCTGATTTTGTGGGCGGCGCGTTGATTCCCTTGGGGTCCCGTTTAGTCGAATCGTCGCTTTGGCGGTCGGAACCACTGCCAGTTTGTGAAGTGGTGACTTTCTGTCGAACTGGACCATCGACCTCAACGGTTCTGTTCAGTAGGGCCTCCACCGAATTCCCCCATTCCTTGCTAGCCACTGAGTCGGAAAAATGATCTCGTCCTACAAAATACGGAAAGAAATTCCACCCTATGTGTGGTGATGAACGTCGAAACTAACCTTATTCCAGTTACCTTCAGTGTCCTTGGTGCTGAACAGAGTGGTACAAGATATAATTTGCCCGGACTGTTTCATTAGAGGTCGTTGTTTTCCGGATTCAATACGTCCCAAGTTACTCCTCGATTCGTGTTTGGAAGATACGGAGACATCCTTTTGAGCTAGGCCCGAGTACAACATTGCCCTTGAGGTAGTGTGCAGTATGAACAAAGTGGCTTGTCCAGAGATGTCGTAGGTAAGTTGTGAGTCAACAGAGTTCGTTTTGAATCTTCTCTTGATGCAGCGACTGGTCCTGTTCTGAATTCTTGACCGTTAGCCGGGATAGATTAACTGACTGATTGGGATTACCTCAGTCGGTCTCATTTGAGCACCCGGGTCTGATCTTCGCCAGTTGTTCACAGTTTGTGTTGCATGTGCTGACCGAAATCCATCCAGTCAGTGGATACACCAAAAGTCTTGAGAGCAAACACCGGTGAAAGGTATAGCGCACAGACGGTGTACCGAGAAGAAATAAGTTTCTAGTCTCCATTAAATGAAAAATATCAGATTTCATAAGCTCGTCTCCCGGACTGATGATGGCCACCAAATGATGGTTAACCTCAGTGGCTGATACGGTTCCGTCGTTTACGTTAATGGCCACTTGCAAAACCTTTGGCATTTTTCTTCTGAAGGAAATAAACACGATAGAATTCGATTTGTTCAGTCTGACGAGTAGCTTCTCGTCTTTTTCTGTAATGTTCTAATGGTAGACCTTTATTTACATTTCAGTTTGTTTGCACACCCCTCTGATGTTATTTAGTTGCCTAAGAATTTTGTCGACAGAACTTTGAAAGTATTGTAATTGACAATCCAGCATTTAAAAACGGGTTTCTGACAACCAAATTTGGTACGTGATGTTAACTCTAAAATCAGAAGATAGAAAGCCACATGTGGAAATACGACAGAAAATTTAACATAAGAACCCTGATGTTTCGACAAAATGCGATAACATAACTTACGGCACTGAATGTAGCTGATTGCAGGAGGATGTTTATGAAAGACTGGTAGTAATTTACTCTGAATCTTGCGAAGAAACTGGGTTACCACTATGTCTGCATACACTAACTTCATTTAAGGTAGACGAAACTGATTGTATTCGTAAACTTGGGCAATGCGGAATGTGTGTACGCAGACCACTATAAACCAACATTAAGAACTACACCCAGCTACCTAATTGCGTATGAGATTCACTTTAGTCAGGAATAAGATGAATGTCTATAAAATTACTGAGTTGATAGCCCATTAAGGTGATAATCTGAGTGGCGTGCCTTCTGAAAAAATATCGACCGTGTGTTTTATCCCGGAAATGTTCACCAGAGAAATAGTGTCGAAAATATCAAACAGAAATACACTTATATGGGTACAATGTTCTTCACAACGGTAGCTTTGTTTTCAACAAGATAGACTGCTTACTGTTGATGCGTACAACCTGCTGGTGATACATAATGTCACTTAAGACCTCTGGAGTGCAGATTGCAAGATGTAGAATGTCACAGCAAACAGTTACCCTCTAGTTACTAGGTACGTTATTGTTTTCCAGAAGCACGTATAAGAGAGAACGTAGTAAAATGTGCAAACTCAAATAAGTGTCCGGAATTGAGGAAGAATCTCAATAGTACAACAAACGCGGTAGTTTACAGTCTACTTTTTTGTGTATTCGCACGACTTGTCATATGGCGAAAAATAGCCGATTACAGAAAGGCAAAACGCATCAAATTCACCCCTCCAAAGACATGAAGTGAAAACTACTTGATTCGTAGCACTAGATGTTTCCGACGAAAGTGATTTTTACGACAGTGAAGGCTAAACTGAACAACATAGACTTAAATCAATTGACGCGTCATTAATCACGCTCTACTCCGACTATCCAGTTCACTTTATTCTTCCGCTGCTATACTGAATTTCTAAGACTGTTTTTGCACATTTCCCAAACCAAAGCTTTCGATTAGAAACATTATCCTGACGAAAGTCATTCGTGTTTTTGACGATTCTGATTTTTAGTTCTGAACCACGGCTTCTCTAACCAACTACGTTGCCGATCAAACTCACTTTTTGGTTTTGTGAGCAAACCTCATCACATTCACATCAATGGTTTTGACGTTTCAAAGAGTGCGCTGCTTTCCATAATCTTGTGTCCAACTAATACGGAATCCATGCCAATCCCTAATTGAACCTTCCATACGTGAATACGCTGACGTAGTCAGTTTAGGCAGAGAAAGCCTGTTCTCTTTTCTTTATTCTCATTATCGATCGGTTCGCCGGAACTGTATGGTTGACCACAATCTTCTACCTCGTTCGGAAAAACCATCCGACACACCCATATGTATACATCTTACGGTATTCAACCGTATTAATGCATAAACGTAACATGACTCACAAAATGTCATAGTTTTTATATTCACATACATTTTTCAGCCGACGCTCTTCGAAACAAAGCCCATGGGTCAAAATCTTTAATGATTTTCATGATGTTGAATTAAAGAGGTGTCTCACTAGAAGTGATCGTCTGATACAGTTTATAGAACAGTTACTGTGTTTCCTATTGAAACTATTCAGCAATCTGAGGGTTACTCATAAAGTAGTATAGCACTGTGTTTATACAGGATGGTTCGGGCTCACTCAGGTTAAGGCCACTGGCTTGGCGATCAACAGAGGTCTCTCACTAAAATGTAGACTGGAATTGAAATCCAGTTTGTGATAAGGCTGTTCACTATTAACTAGCTCTAGCAAGAGTGAAGGCTGGGTCTAGTGTCTCTTTTCGAAGGAGGCCGGTTGAGTTGTATAATAAAAATAATTAATTAATAAATAATGAAGCGGTCAAATGTGAATACTGTTTAGTTTGCATCAAGTGAACCATCATCTGTGTCGCTTATTAATAAGTGATAAGAGACTTTTATTCGACTTCTTTTTTACTAAACTACCCGGAAACAGTTCAAATAATTAAGAGTACTGGACATCATGTGCTCTTTTCATGACATTGATAATTTTACCTCAGTTAACGATGTATCTTCCAATATTCAGATAATTAAGTCTTTCAACAATCTATTCCCTGTGATCTGTCGATTTACGTATCAGGTTAACCTGCTTTTGAGTACATTGTCTATTTGGTGATTTCCCAAATTTTGCGGTTTGTTATATTTTCGAAGTGCCTGTCAGTTCAATGGCGAGATTTTCAACAGACAAACTTTTACTTTGCTATTATCTATTTCATTTCATATGAGAAATTTGTGACCAGAATTTTATCTCAGTTAACCCCCTTTGCTTAGTCGTCATCTAAATTCTGGTACAGATGATTGATTCCGATTATCATATCCTGCCCAGAATTCGAATCCCCAACTGGACTGGAAAGCGAATCAATAGTCTTTTAAACCGAATTTGTTTGTACCGCCTCATTTCGCCTGTTATAACAATCATTATTTTCTCATATGCTGAAAAAGTAAATGTGTAAAATGCTACAAATCCACTTCTCAAATCACACTGTTTACTCAATTTTGTTCTTAAATTTTACAAATATGATGCCAAAGAACCGTTGGTAAAGTGGATGTCTGATTGTCTAATCGAACTTAGTTTTACTCTCAGGAAGTGGACAGTTATCCCAGTACTGCCCTAATAAATCTACAGTACTACTCTGCGAGTATATGTTATCCGAAATTCTGGCGGGATGTAGAGTATCTGGAAGGTGTGAAAATTTCCTATGGCTGCTTACAACGTTTTAATTAATGGTGCGTGAATAACTTCCGACCCCACGTGAACGACTGTAAACTCAATTGTATTAGCTAGTTTGCGAACACCAAAGTAACACTCGCTGAGTGAGAATGAAACCTGGAGTCTCTAGTGACATGTGGTGTTTTACTGTCTTCAAATTCTGGAGCGATAGTTAAACGCCTTTAAAAGACACTAGATGATTAAAAAATGTTCATGAATGATATCACGGTGAAAAATTCTTCATGTGTACAACTTTACTGTCCTCTCTTGAACGGAAAAAGACACCATTTTCTCACTAGTAACTGATAAATGAATCTTGGTGAGAGAGTTCAGCTGGGTGACTCAGATAGTCGTGAGGCTCAGAACTTAGTACCTGACAAAAAGGCCAGTAGTATCAAACCAGTTGTTGATGAACAGCATACACCCAGGAGAACATTTGGCTCTTAAAATATTCTTCACATGCCTGGTTACTCAATGTTTCGTTTTTATCATACTGTCAGTAATGGGCGGAAAAGGATAGAATTTTTGTCAATAGGGATAGGCCTGATTCGAAAAGCGTTGCACAGCTTTGAGTTTACTGGCGATTGTGGTGCGATATTGAAATCTCAGTTCGACTGAGGTAAACGCAACCGTAAACCGGCGTTTCAACTGTTCCGGCCACATCCTTAATGAACACCTACAGGTCAGCAAGTGTACATCTGTTTGTTTTTGCTTCCTGTCTTTTTACAGGTGTTTGTCAGTTGCAGCCGCAAATTATTGAAACATGCCTACATGTTCGTTATTGAGAAGCTTAGCACAATTTCATTTTTTCATCACGTCCAAAGAAGTTTTACTTGCAACTTTGGTCTATCCAACAGAAATTTATCCGATCAACACGGACAGAAAAGAACGCATCAACATCTTATTTTACTTTCTCCAGTACGAATCCTTGGATCCGACCAACAGTCGTCATTATACTAAGTCTATTCTGGCAATCTACTGAAATGCGTACAACACGGAAGTCCAGATACTAGATTTCAGAAGCAGTGAAAGCAAACGGAAAAGTTGTACACACGTACATCAAGTAACCTGAAAGACATGGGGTCATACGTCGACTATTGGGAATGGGCGCCCAGAAAGTCAAAATAACGGACGGGCACCAACTGGTTTCATGGGCTCTCTTGACGAATGCTTTCACATTCGGGTAGACGTTGCACAAACCAAAGTAATTTACGGATTTCGCAAACTGCAGTATCTTTGAACAAAACGCAGCAATGTCTTTGAGATTTGTTGTGTGGATTCTGTAGAAGTGATGAATGGATTGGCTTCCTAGAAGAAGTTCCTCTTAGACGTGATTGAAGGACAGTTTTCAACTCAGTTTCTGACAGCCCAGTTGATTATTTGGGTGATTTCATTCCAATCACATGAGTGGTGTTTAATAGGATTATCATGTGGATAATACCGCGACTCGATCTAGGTTCAATTACGAGAGCAATGACTCATACAGTCATTGCACACTGACGTTGCCCTGATAGTGAGAGTGCACTGGATGCTTATCCAAAGTTTGTGGTCCACCCAATCGTCCTTAAGGCGATTAGTTGACTCTCGCCCGAAAACCTAGTGGCTTTTTAAAGGGAAATGTATTTTGGTCCCATGAGTATTGAGCACAAGCTGTATAATTATCGGCATTAAAAAATAATTTCAGTTCACGAGACATATGTTATCCACGGGGGTATGCAATAATGTTTTTCGTAACAGACTGAGACTGACTACTGGCTTCTAACAGTCTGGTTTACGACCTTCCGGCAGGAATTGTTCAAGAACGAACCTTATTGTTTAACGAATGAAACAATCAGTGACAAGGCTGTCTTGCGTTCCATGATGTCAAACGATAGCACTACATGACTTCAACTTTGAGAGTTCTTTGACTAGACATCAACTACAATTGAAATGGTGCCGTACCTATTTGGATCATAAGCACTTCACGCCCTGTCATGAATGCAACACAAAACAACCTGCCCCACACATCCGAATTCTGTGACAACTCTGTCACTTCAGAAGTAACGAAAAAGTACGTGTGATTTTCAACCAGTGTTCATACAACGAGTATACTCCATCTCTGAATGACTAGGTGTAAAATTTAGAAATCCCGAGCAATGAGCAGGTGTGCCAAAACGTGGCCGATACGGTTGCGGTGACGTTTACATAGGTAGAACAGATAGACAGCTATCTCAGAGAATGATAGAACACGCTCAACAATGGTTAAAAAAATTGATGGCAACAATCCCAATCCGGCGAATACGCTGCTCGAACTCTCGCATCATCGATTGTTAGATGCCTCATGATAACAGGTCACCAAGCTGACCCTCTTTGTCCAGTGAAAGTATTGTTAGGCCATCAGAACCCGAAGCTACCGGCCTTTATCGGAGTCACGTTAAACAAAACTTACCGGCCGCTGTTATATGCAGAAAAATGGTTGAAACAACTCATGGGGTTTAACTTTACGACTCATGAGAGCAAAGGAAGTGTTAACACAACGCGACATATCTTCTGCATTGGTCAGTCGTCATCAGCATGCGACAGCTGAGCTGCAAACACCTATACTGTACGAACGTAAGTACGTTTAGTCCTGAGAATTAGTTTTAACTGGCAGCTGGGTTTACATTAATTTCGTGGGCGTTTTGAATACAGTTAAGAATGCCTTATGCTTCATAACTCAAAAACAAATAGTGAACAGTCCACACCGATTTTTAGTAACAAAGTTGTATTTCTATCCCAACAACTTCCCCAGACTAGATGAACTAATCATAAATCTGAGGTAATTTGTAACATACACGACGTAACTAAATGGATTAATCGTAAGGGAAGGGGCTAAGTGTAGAGCAATATATATCAGATTAACGTTGATGTTAATGACACTAGTAGCAGCAAAATGGAACATGTGCACTGATTTGGATAGTTTGGATGGAGATTCGACTAGCCTAGAAGAATTAATGGAGAATAAATTTTTGTTCTGGTTGTTCGACAGTCCAAGCAGCCCGACCATCCTTAAAGTTAGAGTGGAGCCTTTCAAATGTGACTGCCCTGAATCCGAGAAGTCAAACCCAACGATACTTCGTATACCTTCTAAAAAGTATTGATAGGATTTTCTTTCCTGGTACGCTTAACAGACCTGTTGAGGATAACGAAAACCCAAAAATGTGTGCAGAAACTAAACTCTAGAGATGTCACAGAGGTTTATATTGAGCAGATTGAGGACAAATTGAAAACGAGAATAAATTATTAGCGAAGAGAAATATGGGACTATCACGAAGTAATTTTGAATATCAAAATGGAAAGTCCATATTTACTGTAGACGCATATCATGGAATTGCTTCGCGAGATATGCAGATGATAAGTGAGGAAGCACAAAGAAAGGTTTACTTGTGGGAAGCATCGAAATCGAAAGTTCACAGATTATATAATTAGAAAAGACATTTATGAATTCTTTTTCAGTGGCTAGATGGAATAATCTGTTTTGAGGACGAAACATCTGTTGTGTGCTAATTATTTTGGCATCTCCCCTCTTTCAGAATAGCGGTAGTTTCAGTGCGAACTACTACATTTGACTGCATCGACGGAATTTTTAATAATTCTTGCATGTTCCCGTATTACCGGAACAAGTAACACAAAAGCAGCCTACACTTCAATCTCGACACACTCCATCCATGATCGTTCTCTTTCGGATTAATGTGCAGATTCATGTCAAGCCTGTCATGAACTCATAACTCTGTACCAAACACTGACATCACAATAAAGACTTTCGACACGTCGACATTGACATTGATGCCAACATACGTAGACAAATTCATGGTTTATCGTAGGGCTGAGTCAGCGGCCTGCATTGATAAACCGGAACTTCAAATATATACGTCTGACTTTGAACAGACATCAGCTGCGACTACACTTAGAAGAAACTTCAAAAGTAGGGGAGAAAAATAACATTTATTCATTACATAAATTGAACACCACTCGTAACTGGTCACTGCTTCCACCTTCCCATAGAATTTTCAGTCAGCCAGCAAGTAAGTGTGGCTGAAGGTTTTCATACATGATAATTCAGTCATGCCAAATGAAACACCAGCAGCATAGTGGCCAACATGATTGCCTCATGAAAACCAAACCAGGGTTCATATCTCGGCCGAGGCAAGATTATGCATTACTACCGAACTTTATCAGAGAGAAAACGCCATTATTGTACTTCTTTTTCGAAGAACTATCTGTCGGATTGCGAAGGGTTTGATCATTTTTGAGCTATGCGCGATTCATTTCGTCCAAAATTTCATGCAACTTATTGGCTATTTGTAAATGAAGCAAAACCAATCCATATAGACAGAACAGCACTTATAACTGGCCACAGCGGTCACATTTTCGTAGAAGTTTCAGTCGGTCACGGCCAAGATTACGACTCCAGCTACGCTTTCGTGATGCAACCGCGTTGATCACCGTGTCGTTGATCGCATATTAGGTGAAGATATACACTACTAATAAAGCCAAACAAGAGCGAAACTCAAGTGTAATGCTTTTTTCAAAGGGGGTCGACCGGAAAGTCTATCTGAGTGCGAAGGCTGTGATCGGTTGTAGGTGATGTTCAGGTTACACGAAAACCAGTTCAGGCAGTTGCGTTTTTGATGTGCGTTTCAAAACTTTGCATCTGAGCTAGTTCGCCTCCCTTATTCTCCTATCATTAATTATACACAAGATCACGATTTAAACCACTTGAATGTCTAATGATGTCTACCCAAAGGTTAGTGCCTAATGTTCGAGCTTGTGCTGGCTTTTTATCAACACAGTGAATATTGGACAACTCAGTTGAGTTGCGCAGAGTTGTAACCCAGGGAATATTTGACTCAGGCTACCAGGTTCTTTCTTTCCTACAACTTTCTCATTCGAAGATTCTGTCGGTAGCACGGCAGAATAGGTTAACTGCAAATATCCACGCGAATTACCACATGAAGAATTTAACAGAATGTCATAAACCACGGGTTCAGTTTTGTCTACCGCGCCGGATTGTAAACTTTGCCTATCATACCACCGATGGAACGAGCTCAACGACGGACCTTGTGAGAATGTAGCCGCTTAAAGAATTGGTGAGGTGCTACTACACACGTGTCAGCATATTTATATAAAGAGCTACTAGGTTTGACACAACACTGACTAGCAGCAACCTCGTGATCAATTCATGACTCACTCAGTGGGACTGTCGTCTTTGGAGAACAACAATCGAAAAGGAGAAAACACGCATGAGTTACCACAGTGAACACCGACACTACCACCCAGCGATTGATCATATTAGTGTAAATCCACAAACAACCACGATCTGGTATGTATTTGCAGAGGTATGATTGGCATACAATTGTTTGACTCTAGTTAACCGGGTATGAAGCTACCTGGACGGTTTGGCGTAGTGCGCACCATCATTCTTTGTGCTCTGTTCGCTTTCACCAGTGGTCAACTTCCGTCCGTCAGTGGAACACGACTAAACTTCCAACTACGTGCGTGTGCATATTCGTTTGTGCGCTTGTGAGAGAATGAGTCTGCGCGCACAGTGTAGGCTTGTGTGCTGTCAGCTGAGGCCAAGTATGCTATCCAGACCACAGGCAACCGATGCGAAAGGCCGTCAGACGGATTGATGTGCCCACAAAGGTCAGGCCTTTTTGTAAATGAAAACTGCATACAAGGTTAGTTATATGGAGAGCATTGAATACGAGCAGACAACTAATGGACACCGTGTATTTCCGTGTGTGCACTAACCTAGTTTCGCAAAGGTCAGTGGGCTATCCGCATGTTTGGAAAGAAACACCGCTCCATCGTCAATCAATGTCAGATGGTCATCAGCATGTAGTTGTGCACACGAATAACGTCGATATTTATTCTACTAGTTCTCCTTTTAGAATGGAGAAATTAGGGTGTATGCATGAGGCTATTCTGGTCATGGTTGGATGGAAAAAACCCAAGGGGGTTGAAAGGAATCGACATAAAAGCAGGCCCATGGTATATTGTATGTAAATACGTCTATTGCAAACTTACCCATTTTTTACACTATGGCGCACCAAATGCGGAACAAAAAGACTAAAATGTACCGTATTTTCTGGCTATTTTGTTGCTGGTTTATGGAAGAATACATACATTCCACTGTATAGTTTAAACATTAACTTATACTCTCCTTGTACCTTAAGTATCCACTAACATTGTCAGCTTTCTGTTATTCTGCTAACGGACGTTTGTGATAAGTTAGTCCGACGTTTTTTGATCATAACTACCGAGGCGTACACTATAATGCCTTGTTAACTATGATTTTTTTTTGATATGTTCTATCCCTTCCAATTTAAATTCTTTGACTACTATTAATAAGTGTTTGGCTTGTGTTTGTCACGGTTGTCTACGGTGATACTTAGCTTTTTCTGAGCAATAATTCAGCAAGTCTTTAAGCTCCGGACTAAACGTATGTTAATGTTGAAACGCCAACTTTTTTGCCCGGTGGCTAAGCTAGTGTGTACCACCATGTAACAATTATGCGATCAATATCTGGACTGTCATCTAGTCAATGACAAAGTTATATTTTCATTAGATAACATCCGTTATCAGTTAATGCGAACGTGGTATGAGATTATCAGTGTGTTTTACTAACAAAGATAACTCGATAAATTTACGTCTCTCTTCGTCTTTGTAAATCAAGAAGTTTAATCATCATCATTTTTACAAAACCAAGTGGTTTCGATCCACTCCATACCTGGTAGAAAATACTGCATGTTTTTAATCCCGTGGTGATTCATGCCTGATTTGCTTCTCTCTTGAAAGCGGTTCTGTTAGCCGGAAAACTTAGGTTTTCATGATTTAAGTAGACAGTTTCAACTATCTTAAATGTACTGTGGTTCAGCGACTCAAGTGGTACTCAAAGTTTAGTAGCAGCCTTGTTGAAGCGAAAAAACCGTTGACTTTCCCCTGAATGAATGGATATCATTAAATGTCTGTTTGTATACTGGAGATCACGTCATCGCGACAAAAATCAACCAGCCATTGAATCACTGAAACGATAGGCATGGAATTCACGACGCATATTTCCAGCTGGGGATATTAGGACGAACCCGTACTCAACATCACCAAACTGTTGACAATTTCTCGGCTGTGAAGACAACTAGTCTAGAGTCGTAAATACATGTTTATAGAGAAGTTAGCGCAGAATAAGAGAAAAGAACTTGGTTTTTAGAGTCAATCCAACGAATCCGCACGTAACATTTAATATCTGTAGTTTTTGAATACTGACCTCGAATGAATCACTGATCAGAATTTTATCCCTCGGTTCTAAACTCTCCTACGCTGTTGATAAAGTTAGACAATTCATTCGAGAGATTCATCTTGAGTTCTTTGACAGTTAATTGCTAGCTATGTGTCAGTCTTTTGTACATAATTCTGCATACCGCAAAACCAACCTTTGTTAATACCTACTATAACTATTTAGGTCATAAGATCTCAACATAAGGGGGTTATTACGAATCCTGTCTCACTGCTTTGAAAAGGATCATTCAAATAGATTATCAAGATTAGACCAGGGAGAATAAATCATTTTATTAGATAAGTTTGATCGTGTTATCAAACTGACCAAAAACCTTAATGGTGACATGAAAACACAGAACGACGGTAGCTAGAAACGGATTATTAAACGAACTGGCTTTAAGAAAGACCAGATTGATTAGAGCTTGTACACAAAGAACTTGTATACTGTTAATCTAAGGATCATCAGAAATGCACTACGATGGAATACCGCTCAAGCTAGTAACCAGCATGTGTAAATTTCTCCATTGTTTTGTTGCCCTCAGGCGCTATTGGCAAATTCACCGTTAAACATGCATCTTTTTCCGTCGTTTCGTACACGCGGACAGTGGTCACAGATTTGGCAATAAGACGGGTACAACTACGGAAGGCTGACCATACAGTTCAACGCTACACCTGCAACAGAAGGGGAATATAGCCTACCGCCTCTTTCTCTAAGCGGTATAGAAGTTCTGGACAACTCCGATATCTCCTGATTCGAGATATTATCCATTCACTTACATACTGGTGTGTAACCATCCCTTACTAATCTGAATTGGGTCTGGTCTTTCAGTGATGCAATCAAAGAGGTAGAATTATCGCCCACTGTGAACGATACGTGACTCTCTCACCGTGTGAATGGACAATTGCTCAAACATTTGAAGCACATGAGAACAGACGCTTAGACAAGATATTTCACTTTGTCTACTCCACCAGCGTGGAGCACACATCACAAGCATCCTAGTCCCAGCCTAGCCCAGGTGTCCATTGCTTTATCTGCAAATTTGGTGTGGTATCTCCATAGAATAATGGACGACGATTAGGATAACTGTTTGTAGCTGCCTCACATTCAGTTCGTACCTACACTTTGGTGATCACCTTTAAGCAACCTCATTACTTCACACACCGTTCCGGAATTAATGATCAATACTTCACTGCCATCATACAACTTTTACTGATGCGTCAAAAGCGTTCGCTTTCGTTTCATAGGTGTTCCCCCATTTCCAACTCCCTAACTTTCTGATTTCTATCGAAACTCATCAGCTTGGCAAGATGGCTCCATCCTCAGGCCTCAACATGATGCTCTACAGGATAATCTGTGTTATTTAGCAGGCCTGTGGAGGCAGTGTTAGCACTATCAAGGTCAGAGAATGGATGCCGGTTATTATAATCATTGGCTTCGTCAATGGTGATTCTTTAATCTTACCGCAGGAAAATCTGATCCCCTTCTCTGTCACGTGTTTTACTGACGACCTATTCGGCTACCCCAGGCGTCTTCTGATTGGACAAGGTTCTGGTCGATAGGTAAGTACACACCACCGCGGAACAGGTTGTGCAGGTCAGATCTGAACTAAACACAGGATTATCCATGCATATTTTTTTGCTACGACCTGGGTTACGGGCCGAGTATAATATAATCTTTCCATAAGAATTACGTACAGCTAACAAGCCTTATTACTGTCGGATCAACTTGCAGCTACATCCAGTACCATGGAGCCAGATGGACTGAAAGTAAACGATCGGAAAGTGAGATTTAATCAGTCACGGCTGTGGTCCGGTCACTACCTGAACCTCGGTATTTTCAGACCAGTTCATCATAAACGAGCAGTAATAAATACACTATTCGCAAAATCAAGACGGATCTATACACACAAGACAACCTTGTGGAGGAAGTAGAATAAAGCACTGTTGATGGTTATCCCAAAAGGTTCATGGGAAGACAAAGTAGATTGATACCACAGTTCAAACAGGTGGTCAGTGTGAAACAGAATAAGATTTATATAGAGTTGCCTTTTAAAGTTGATTATAATATGCGCGAGGCAACACGAAAGTAAGGAATTCGATTAAACGAACATCTAACTCAGCCGGATTTTATGTATTTGCTCTGACCCAGAAGTTACCCGTGCTTTCAGTCAAAGGGGATCAACCCGTCGGTGACACTTCACACTGTATCTACTGAATGATGGGTAATTATAAAAAAAGCTACATAGACACAACCGTGGAGTGCTTGATCTCCAGAGTAAAAAAATATTTACCTAAATGGGCGCAGAATTGCGTATTACCGAAGGACGACAATGTCTTCCAAGCAATTAACACGTGTCCACAGTCGCAAAACACGCCCTGACCACTGGTTACTTCATCGACCCAGCTTGTGCATTCCAAATCCTACTGTGTCATTCCAACCTAAGATTCTTGCGGTTTACTGAGGTGGTCGCAATCAGTCAACTGAAGTCGGCCTTGTACGTTCAGAAACCATTGTTCAGGAACTTGATCCAGCCCTGAACTTAGTGTCCTTCCCAAGCCCACCGACTGACTGTCCATCCCACCCCCCTCAATTGTTCGATAGAAAGACTAAATCATGGTATTGTATGTTCGGTACTTATCAGTCACTAAAATATGCTTACATCTACCAGGTTTCGCGTCCTGGCTGTTTTGTTCAATCATTCAGTCAGTTCTATTTTTTTGATTACACGCAGCGGGGCCGGTTAAGCCAGTTCACTCAGTGGAACAATGGTGTGAGGTAGATGCACTAAATGAAGATACATTTGGACGCGGCGGTGCGACGATGGTCACTGAAGGTAGACCTCGCGACAGGGATTAATTTGCTTTTAACTGGTTGTGCATCTAGCCAAAAGATGCTATAAATCCTAGCGATTGTATAACATTCCATGTGCATTCTGGCTGATTTTTGGCGAATGACCTCAATGCTGTAAGACAGAGTGTCCCAGTTCAGAAGCGGATTTGCAAAAAGCAGAAATATCTTATCCGTTTCAATATATAAGCAACACGGCTTTGTAACCGCGTGATAGCGCTACAAAGTTTACTGACTGAGGTAGAGTCTGTAGAACAACTAAAGCGTTTTAGCAAGATTTTCAGTTTGAATTCAGAAGTAGCATTCTTTTAGCTCTTCCAACATTTCAAATATAATTGGGTTCTCTCCGTAGGTGACTTTCTATGTTTTTTCCAGCGTTGATTAAAATCGGATCAATATTTTTTGTACAGTTGCTACAGAAATCCAAATACCATTAGAACAGGTTAGTCGTCACTGTAAGTAGCGATCCATCAACTGTTCTAAAGGCTACTTTGCAGCGAGTTGCATTGAGTTACTCAGTAGTGAATACATGGAGAACGAAATCTGTCTTTCACCCCACTTAAAAGTGTGACAATTCAATACTCATGCTCTCTATGATGTCTGGTCGTAGCTTGCTAGCCGAAACCAACAAACTCTGCCCAATTTTATTAAACAGTTTACTAGGATGGTGTGATTTTGCTTACCTTACTATAGCATTTCACTATCAACGAACTTAACTTACACGTTCGACGTTAGTGGTCATCTAATTTGACGACTAGATGGATAAGTTAACGCTGGGGAGACATAGGACCTTTAGGGCTTTACAGCGGACTGAAGGTATATTTAAAAGCCTCAACTCTGTAATGTTAATATATAGCTGATGTCACTGAACTCCAGATGGGTGTTAGTTATATACGATCCTAACGTGCATGATAACTGACACCATCGTCTTTTAATTTTAACAGCATTCTGAAGGCTGTTCAGCCTGTCTCCAACTTATGGTCTAGTAGAACAACATTAGTGAAGAAAACATTTCACGGTTGATGATTTAATGTCTCGACATTTGAAAAATCTATGAGTTCAAGGAAGTAATATCATTGCGGACAACTTAGTCGAAAGGCTTTGGTCAGCATCGTTTCTAGCTCGCTTTGATGCTATGATCGGAGGCACTAAGCTGAACATCTGAGTTGTTACGAATTCCCTAACAAAATCGAAATGAACTCAAATTGTCCATATGAAAACTCATTTTGATAGAGGTAGAATGGACGGTAGTTGTAAAACGGGTCAAAATAGAGTTGATATCGAGAACACACAGACCTACATAATGATTGTACCAAAATGCTATTCCTTTGTTAATCATGCCTACTAGGTGTCCTTGGAATAACCCGTTTTTACGCATTTGTTACCATTCATTTTGCCGGAAACGTATTCTCCGACAACTTCATTTTGTGCAAATAAATCGAGTTATCAAGCAACTAGGGATATTCCTGTGCCCAACTGTTGTCTTACTCTGTCGGTTGGAAACGTTTTTTGATGCAGGACTACATTAACGAGAACAGGAAGGTAGCAGTGACTGTTAACGTGGATCAATTGATAATATCACACCGTCGTCGTCAAAGGTTATTCGGAGGCTCACCCGGTGGAATTTTACAAAATATATGAATATTCATGTATATTTGTACCATTCCCTGTAAACAGGGTAACATATAACGAAATGTTGTCAATATGTTTGTCAAACATGGTTTGGTGTTCTAGAATAAACTTTTTTGCTTGCTGTGTTGTTAACCAAAACTATTTGTATCACCTGTGAATGACATCAAAGTTTACAAAACCGTTAGCAGTGAACTATGGTGTCCAATAACCTCTATCACGTGTTGCAATTGGCTGCCGAATATTTTGTTCATATAGCTTTCCAGACATTGACAAAATTCTGGATGACTGTGGAAGTTCCGTTCTCCAACGAATCGCGTCATGATCACTTTAACAGCAAAGAACTAAACGTCTGTCACTCATAACTACTAACAACATAATGATTGTTGAATTTTCCTTCTACACGGACGGGTTCCCGCTGGTGCCGAATTTAACCAGTTTCCCTGTCCATGTTGGGCGACACATGGAGTGATGTATGCGATGCACTTCAGCTGTTGAATTGAAAGATCTTTGCTAGCACATAACTTTCTTGGTCACACCGCAGGCTGGCAGAGTAGAGTCTCGTGCACGCCCGTCGCGTTCGTATGTCTGATCAAATGATTGGCATTCAGCCAGTCTATCTACCTTATGTTGGGTGTTTGACCTGATAGTTGTCACTAGGTTTTCAGTCATGGGCACGCCACAGCAGTAAAACGGGGTTGGCAAACATACACTCAATGCATGGGTTATTGCTATAGGTTTTTCTAGATGGCGGAGAAATTATAAAACAAAAACGTAATCGGTATATTCTTTCCCTATGTTGAAAAATTTAGTAAGTACAAAGGATCGGTTTTAGAAATGTTAGAAATTATGTTAACCGAGAGTTGAAAACGAATGTGCTGGACTTCATTCACATGCTTGTTTAAAAGCTCGTGCAATAGTTGTATTCATCAGCCAACTGTACTCAAGTTGTCTGATGGGACTCGTGCAATTTGGAACTCCAGATCTATACTCCTGACCAAATTAAATCAGCCAACCCAAAAAATCGTCAAGAAATCTGCTGTATCTTACACTTGTACATAACGTTGAATGATGATTAAGCTTACAAAACTCTTTTTTTAGTCCAGACTATTCATTTGGGCCTAGCATAACAATCTGCTTACCGCAGTGATAAGAGAATTACTGTATAAAACTATTCGTAGACTTTTTGCGGTGACCATATATCATGAGTAATTAACATACTCATGTAGTACTTAGATAAACGACAGCGTATGACTGGCTTTTGTTCCTCACATCTGGTCACTACGATTGATTGCTAGTTGCTTCACGCATAAGCTGAAGTCAGTTAAATAGATTACAACTATGCCAAATGTATTTACACTGCGGTTATCTATAACCTATTATGGGGTTGCCTCTATAAACCTTTTATCAACTTAGTTCTTTCAGAAGACAGAATCAAGAGGGTGACAAATATGTATCTGTGGGCTTTAGTGAAAGTTCAAGAAATCGTGACAGGGTTAAGGCCACACTGTTTTGTTACACAGCTGAACTGTCACACAGTTAACTCCTAAACCGGTAATAACATCACTGGCCCTCGCTTTACTGGTTACGGTCCTGAACCGTTAGTAGCAGGTCAGATTGATAGTAAGCTTGAACAATATTTTTGCTTATATCAGTCACTTATTGCATGACCAAGTAATCTTGTGGCGCTTACTTTCTCAGAAAAGTTTTCTGGGTTTGCTCCAAACGGAAATTAGGAGGTGGTTGTCAGCAGTAAATATGTACAATATCTTAGTGAACCAGATGAAAATTTGAGGCCGTTCGTCTTTTCAATCAATGAAGTAAAGTTACGACATTCTCGTCCGCTGTATGTACTTGATCTAGACAACGGTGACTGCAGGCGTGAGAACGATTTCACTATCAGCATCATCAACTAGTTTGTGAATTCGCAGGCCACTTTCAGTGTGCTCTGCGTTCGTTTTCAAGTACCCTCTTCACAGACCTGTACTCTGTCTTTGTTGACAGTTAGTCAACGGTCATTTCTTGCATTCAACAATCTTCAGATGTTCCCCGTTTACTATATTCTATGAACAATAAACGAGGGCTTTTAAATTTTGTCGCAATTCATAGTCAGTGCTGTCCAATACCGATCAGTATTTGATGCTTGATTGACGATTTTGGAAGGTCGTTTATTTGTCGTCTCTTTTTAACTGTTTTGTGTGAATAATTTTTGTGTCTGTTAAATTCATAGTTAGGTAAACATAGTATGGTTCTTGCTACCTTTGTTAATACCATTATATCAATTCCGATAGTTTCTGACAGTTTTTTCTAATATTTTGCCACTTGAACCATATTTCTACTAATCTGGCCGTTGTTAAAATGATCATTTACACAACACTAAATACTGCACTGTAACTTGTCAAACATAGTTTACCACTCTTGTTTCGATCCGAAAATTGTTTCCTGTTTTTGGTATACTTCTTCGCATTATTTTCAACTCCATTAAGTAATGCAGAAACCCATACTCCAACAATAACGATACTACTTACCTCTCTCTTTTGTTCACATACACACATCAAAATTGTTCTCATATTTTGAACAAGTATCAATAGGGTTCTGCTGCTGTTTTCTGAATGTTATGACATTTGTAATTGAAAATTATCGGTTTTTTTCAGAACTTTATAACAAACAGATATATATGCGGTTGAAAATCCAGTGAAGTACATTCATTTTACTGAGTCTGATTAAATACCGAACATAATATATCGTCAAGAGATGTTTAAGAAGAACTATGCAAGTGCGCATCGGTGTCAAAGTCGGAGTGCTATCAGAAATGCTTTCAATGAAAACGCGGTTAACAGAAGCGAACTAGATAAAATAGGCAGGCATCTCTTAAGTTGTTCGTTGCTGTATTCTAAAGTACGTTTACTCGCTTCAGTGAGATCTACATTTGGTAAATATCGTTTGTCAGGCCAGCATAAACAGCTGCAGCTGACTAGATGGTATACTCCGTACATAGGGAGTGAGGCAATTAGTAGTACTGCAATCAATATGAAATTCCCGTGAAACAGCGGTGTAGTTTTATCATATGCCGTATCCTATAAGCACACTGTTGATTAACTTCGTGATTTGGTTTTATGATGATACTTGCGTGTGTTCTGAAGTGATATGCATTTGTCTGTGATATCAGTGGTAGTGGATAGCCATCAGCGTTTATGACATGTGACCGTGTGCCGTAAAATTTCTGTACGATGAAAGTAAACAAGAGAAATGCTCATATTGCCTTTTCTCCAATCGATAACCACAAAATCTGACAAAGCACCATCAGGTGCTTAATTATTACTTCAAAATGAACATGGTTCTGTCAAAAGACATTTAATCGACTCATTTGACAAGTTCATCTGCCCTGGTAACTACTCGTCATAGTAAACTTGGTAGGCAAGGTAGTCAATAAAACCTAGCGAAAGTGAACCTCTCCGGAACTGAGGTATAGAGGTGACATGAATTTGGTCTTTGTATTCAAAGTTTTCGCCATGCAACACTCAAATACACCTGGAAACTTACCGTGCAAATTCAGGACTAAGTTCAACCTCGATCTAGATTTTCCTCGAACAATACTGCGTTTACCATAGCTAACTCACGTAGAAAAACGGAGTCGCCAATGCGCTGAATAGTGGGTTACTTATAACGAAGTAATTTCGTTTTTCAGGCCGTTTCTAGCCTTTGCTTTCCCTACAGTCAATAGCACAAATGATAGGTAATCAACCAACCGTGTTGTTCATCCATGCAAGCCGATGTTGTACTAAGGCAGCAGGGTTAGGAAGGCGTGAATTATGTAAGGTGATTTGACTAAAGTAGCGCTACAATAACAACGTCATACAAAGTCGTATATTGTTGTGTGACCTTAGAATAAATTATATAACAAAATCAAGCAACTGCAAGTGGTTCTCTATCGACTAATTTTGCCGCCTTAGTCTATACGGTTTTCTGAATCACATATCATTTATTGGATATGGTCGAGTCGGCTCGAATTTCGATAATGATGTTCCGCTTACGTCAGCCACACAAAGCAGAGAACCCCACGATGTTGGTTGCAGAAAGAAAGCAGTATTCCACATTCAATCCGTCTTTGGCCTGCTCTTCTGTACTCTGTGATGTTGCAAATGGTTTACGAGTTTTAGAAGGAAGGCTGTTATCATACGAAAACTGAATATGACCTGCTTTCGGTCAGTTGTTTAATGTGGAATCAATACCCGATTCATTTCAACAGTTTGTTCTGCCGTGTCCGCTTTGGCCCACTATGAACGAGCACCTGAATGAAAACAAAATATTCATCCTGTCTCTGGGTGCAGCAAGGTGCCAACAATTATTACAGCCTTGATTATCTGTTCGGAAGATTCAATTCATAATTAATCGTGCTATTCAACTCATATTTGTTTTTCCACACCTTAAATGGCGAGGCTGTATTTTGATTTGTGCTTCCATGATCCCTAGAAGTTCCGAGAAAAAATATTTTGCCCGTTTTTTTGTAAATCTTGTTTTCACTTCGCTTAGTCCAAGCTCTTTTATTGTATTCCCACACAGTATTGAGTCAACACAAGCATTGCAATTTTTTACTCATCCATGAAATTCCAGTGAATCTAATGATTCCAATAATTAGTTGCATTTAATGGGGATTTTTGACTCTCAGATGGGGAGACAAAAGTCAGAGATATTTTATACCCTTTCCGAACACAGACTATATCGGCGCCGGCTGTACAAGTTAACGCTACTTTGTTTTTTTTAGATATTACTGCATTTGTTGTTTTCCTCTCATCTCTTTCATTATTATCCTTCGTTGATTGTTAACCGCGTTGTGGTATGCAGGACAACAAAATTCTGACTGTTTATGGCATTCATTTACAAGAATTCTGTCAACCAACGAGTTGATCAGCCTGACTTTTCGTTCTAATTTCATCAGCATACAAACAATGATCAAACAGTCAGAAAGAATAGGGAAAGAAACACAATGAACCCCATCAAAGCAAGCATTCTTCTGTTTATTTGATCGGTTCTTTTGGGACACGCTTATAGCAAATATATTTTCAGTTGTCAGTTTTTTAGGGTTGACAACAGTTCATAATGTGTAAAGCTGAAGTGGCTTCCACTGATCGGAGTTTCGGACAAGCACACTGTCACGCGAGATTCTTGCTCTTACTGATGACCTGTTACTAAGTAAAGAAGAATATTTCACGACTGACTTCTTATCAAAGTGTCCGGCAATCGGAGCAAACAGCGTTCGATGTCAAACTATTAGTACAAAAAAACAAAAACTACAAATCTCAGTTAAATGCTGTATTGTTCAGTTTCACTGTTTTCTCTGTTAATTATGGTCCCATTCTGTCGCGGGTTTAATTTTTTCAATTAGAAACGTACGTTTGAGGCATGAGACTTAAATTCCGCGGACAGAAACAGTCGGGATAAATACGATATTCACGAAGATTACCTATTAAGATAGCCTGTCCGGTAACTGGGAGACCAAACGATAACACCACCCGACAAAACTCTAAGGATGTTGTACTTTTGGGGAAGAGAACTGCAGGATGACTTTTAACTTGTTTTCAAACTGTTGATTTTAAATTAGTGAAATGACCCGCCCAGTCTGCATAATGAACCTTATGGAACGTTACGACAAAAAATGTGGAACTCACAGGACGCTATTTAGGTTGAGGAATAATTTAGGGGGAAAGACTTCCAAATGTGTGTTTATGCAATTCCTTTGAGCTGCAGAAATTGCACAGGTCACTTCTGGATTGTTCTGGGAATTTCTATTCACTGTGGTTGTACAAGGTCGTTTCCTTCGGAGAAACGGAAGGTCTTAGATGCAAAAAGGGGGTTTATTGGCACTTATACGGTTAGTTTATTCGTTTTTGTAAAATAAAATCGATGAATTAATGTAACCCGTCTTTGAATGCGATTTGTGTTGATCGGGTAAGACAGACAGACGTTTTCAGTGTTCATGTTTGTCCCCACTAATTAAGTACTTGCGTTGATTTTGAGAATTTGATCTTGACAACGGAACTGCTTTGTCTGTTACTCGGAAATATGCAAAATTAAAGACTTGATTTTATCTTGCTGGTAATTTTATCATATCCCGTTAGTGATGATGGATAAAGGCAATCCTGGATTGACAGTCTGCACTAGTTGATGTCAACAGGACATGAAATATAGACTATAATACTTCGCAAGGTCCGCTCTGAAACAGAGGTTTGTCTTCATTCGAATTTGGCATGTTATGACCCAAAGTTTTTGCAGGCGTGGTCTTCATTCTCTCATTTGCGCCAGCACATGTCTGATACGATGAAACAACTCGCAGCCTATGTGGTCTTACATCTTAGGTAAATCACATTAATTATGTCAGTATCTGAATGTGAATGAAATTTCCGAATTCATAATCTCCCTCCTTCTACAGTAGTTTGCTACAAAATAATATACAGTAAAATTATGTTAATCGTCCATGCAAATATGTTCTTTGTAAACTTTTACTCTTGTGTGACGCTTTTCTTGCGCAAAAGCGAGTTCCGTTTTACAAACTACCAACTGTTCGGTGTACTCTTAGATATGGAAGAAAATTTGGTATGGAATAGTGCAAGCAACGTGAGTTCGGAATTGATACTTAAAATGTTTACAACAGCTCGTCGGTCTTCTGTAGTGTATGGAATTCTAGAAATCTAAATTTTCATGCAAAACGATTATGCGGTTTACCCTTAGATAGAAATTTAAGCTAAGCCGGTGAACAGGTAACAGTTTTACACTAAACAGCCAGTACGGCTTTGAATTTTAAATGCTACCGTGCCATTAAACCACAGGTTAACTTTTTACATCCAGTGATCTACATGCCTGCAAAATCTCCTTGAGGTAAAGGGTGGGTAGGTTAACCTAAAAAACGGCACACGCTATAGAAACAGCGGTGCAAACGAACATCAGCTAACATACGCATGCACGTACACCTCCAGATGCATGCACGAACACAGCCGTTGAAATGATAGGCTTTGGCGTGCGCCATCATAACTCAAGCCCTGACCGCGGTTATCGCCGTCCGCTGCCAGTCGGTCAGTAGCTAAGTCTTTAGAAGTTTCTGATTGGCTGACAAACTTCGAACCTCATTGGCTGCTAGTCGGTGGCGTTGATGTCGGCGACGTCAACGCCCCGTGCCATTCCGACATTGCTTGTCACGGTCTCAGGGCTGTCAAACTGGATCTCGCATTCTCATATTGGTAACTGGAGCTTACAAAACACTTCTCAGGAAAACGTTTTTGTTTGCTCCGAGGATACGGTGATAATTTCTTAACATGTTCCTCGTAATTGCACTTCTCTCGGAACTTATAAAGTTAACCACCTGGGGCTGCAGATTTCGGGCTGTCAAATCATTTACTTGAAAAATTATCGCGTGGTAAGTATAATCATTTGTAGCATGTATAGGGTTCGTCACTATGTGCTAGCTAAGTTTGTATATTTATACTTATACATAAAAACGTTTACCATTAATCAGAAAGTCAAGCCTAAGTCCGACGCGACATATCCACTCAAATACAAAATCCCTCTGGCCAAGTAGACACTTCCTCATTATTTTGATGAGGCTGACAAAGACAGTCTTATTGGCCCTAACGAAACGACTTCGGTTTTCTTTTGTGTCCCTGCTTGTGAGCGGGTGCAGGAATGAATGGTATTATACATCGGAAAACTATTCAATGACTTCCGAAACTGAGTGAAGAATGTAGAAAGGAACCATGTAGGGAAGTTGACTGTCAGATAGTTGTGAACAGTGATGGCGTTGTTCGTAGCTCGGGTTGATGGTTTTGGTATTGGTATGTTCGCCGAGCTTGGCATTTAGGTTGCAAACGTT
>LUCH01000030.1:50794-136051 GCA_013368495.1 Paragonimus heterotremus | reverse complement strand
TCGCTTTGGTCACCTGATTGACTGTCTCATGACTAGATCGATTTTGCCTAGCTGCTTGCCCCCTCACTATAAAATTTGTATGTCAATTTCGCAAAATTAACCGATGAGATGCGAACGGAATGTCAATGCGCAAGACATCTTACACGCTATTATTGGCCTTTTTCAAGTTGCATCACATTGTTAGCTATTTTCAAATACATCGGTGTGAAACCCGTACTTCAGATTTGCCTTCAAGTCTCAACACCAGGGTTGCAGAAGACCTATTCCACTCACCGCCGATTTGAGAATTGCTTCCCATCATGACCAAATACCAATTAGAGCGACTTATTGTTTGTGTGAACTACCAGAGTGAAATTGGTAACATTACTATCACAACTGTCGAGTAATGCTGATCAGTGATATTAGGAGAGCGTCTCTATGTTCTAGAGTTAATGGATGAGTACAAGGGTTTAGATAAAATGTTCGGATAAACCGGATTGCTCGGTTGGTTGTATCTGCATTATAGCAGAGGGTAACAGAACGTTACGTTACACGTAAGTTTTGTTTCAGCAGCCGTTGACAAAGCAAACCTTGTCTGTAATTTGTACCAGTTTCACCTTGGTGGTGACCAAACTTGTGAATTAGTATTCGTGATTCTAAAAGTCTGTCCTCTGTTCGCTAACATTTTAATTATAGTAACAAATATAAACATGTTCATCGTTTGATAAACACATCAGTCTGAGGGTACTAAGTCAACCATACATGTACTAAGTCACATTTTATTTTTCAACGACGAAAATATTGTCACCAACTGTCACCTGAGCGCTTTTCACGGTCTTGATACACAATGTCCGAATCTTGTTGTTATCATATTATTTATTCCGAAAGACGAGGTTGATTTTTACAAATAAATTACAAATCTTATCTGAACCAGTTGTTTTACATTCTGGTTGAACCATTTGCTGTCTATTTGTTGCATACCCTCAAAATCACTGTTTATGCTACCTTCAGGGAATGAATAGCTGAGTGGTCATTCTACACTCATTTCGAAAATAGCTTTTCCTTCAGTAAACACAAGTGAACCTTACTTCTATTTCCGGTCACCTTTATTAACCTGAATGTTCAGATGTAGACCCCAAAAACGATACAAATTCCCCTGACACGGTCTAATTTGTTGCCCTGTCAAGGTCAACTCCTCGAGGGATTTCGCTTTTGTTTGGCCCCCTATCAGTGTTTTGTAAGGAGAAGATTAATCGGTTCCATAAGGACTTGCTTAGTGATGACCTTATCTCAATATCAACTCGAACAATTGAATTTGGTCTTTGCATACGAACAACTTGTGTCTCTAGTGGTAGATTTTTCTGTTTCATGGCTAACTATAATCATCATCATCATCATCATCGTCACAGACCACTGATGTATTGCTGTCTATGATGGTGATGATGGTCAACAGATTAAAATTAACCCCTGGGGTATCTTTTCTTACTGTTGTTTTTCTTTCTCCCCAAAATAAGTTTACCTTTGCCTCTAACTAAAATAAACTGAGTGTGTTTTAAACTTGGCTGCTACCACGCAAACCAGAAAGTAGTTGTGGTCAGGTTGCTCGATCACTTCGAGAGGAGATATGGCAACTGTTCTGTTAACTCCAATCAATGACCTCACGACTAGGACTTCTCCTCAATTTGAAACCACAGAAATCATTAACATGTTGAGCAGCATACTGATTACTGATGAGTAGTAGGGGATTTTGGTTATCACACAGATTGAACATCACTCACAGTTCGGTGGTGACTAGTGTCTAATCACTGGCGCAGTGGTCAACAAGGGTACCCCATGGAAACATGGCCGGAGTTCTTGTCTCGAGTCTATTGCTTCTGCTGTTCGAGAGAGGCCGACTATAAAGTCTATGGGAATGTAGTAATTGCAATCAATTGTGTGTGATGTTTGATCTACATGAAACCCAAAAGATCCCATACCACTCACTAGTAAAAAGTAGTATTTTTTCCAGTTGTTTAACCAAACCGAGAAATAACTTCTTGTCCATCCAGCCTGGAAACATGCTGGGAACATTTGCGACATGTTATATCTTGCATTGTCATACGAGAGGAACGGAAAAGATTACTTTGCCTGTTGACTACATAATGTCATAAAACTATCTGGAATGTGTATCGGAAGTCCGCGAGAAATATCTACGTTTTTTAAGGAGAAATAATCTGATTAGTATATATATATATCATTTGAACGGTTAGTTGGTTTCATTTTCAACTAGATAGTTGGACGTACAATACCCAAGATGCCTGTGAATATTGTTTTTTCCATACTTAATACCTTAGTTTGAAAGGTATGTGATTTTGTTACAATCTTTTATTCCTTGTGGTGCACTTATTTATTGATTACGAGCACAACGATGTACCGTCATCTGCAAAAGTGAGTGGACACGGATGAGTGCTTTTATCGAACCGAATGAGTACGGATCAATAAACTAGCTGTAATGCGACCTCGTTTCACATGCTCTCATCTTCAACGTTCTGTATGCAACTTACTCTACACCATTCTTCAGACACTGATTGCGCATACACCCAGTTTGTCTGCATAACGATTTCCGCAGTTTGAACGATGTACGTATTTGACCGCCATTTTCACATTCAGTTAGTTTTCGGGCTGACATACCGTGTTGAATTGGAGCGCAGAAGTAGTATAGATCTTTGTCAGGGTAATGAGTTGGATTTCTACATCGGTTCTATTGAACTCAAGCTGACAGATGGTGATTCATTCAACCCTTGTTTGAGGCCGGTGACACACTGGTTAAGCCATCTGCCTAATGGGCACGATAAACAGAATTCTGCTCCTATTCAGTGTACGAATATTCACTGCTGATTGACTCTAGTACGGGCAACACAGGAATCCGCTGTTTGCGTTCGGAATGGAACGGGTGGAAGGTCAATCCGTGTGTAGAAGTGGGTATGGAAAACAAAACTTTATATTCGTATGATAGCGTAGATTCTTATTCGCCAGTAAGCTTTCTAGTCAGTAAAATATTGGCAAATGATAAAAGCCTGTCCATAGGTGTTTATTTTGGGTAGTTGGCAGAGCTGATCGCGTCTGGCTGAAGGTTATCAACGGTTAATCACACCGTTCACACTTTCACCTTGTATGCCTCGAAATAAAATGTTGGACATGGAATTTTGCTCACGCCAAGCTGAAAGTTTATGTTCCATTTAGAACCTGGAGTCTATTGTGCCAGTGATAAATACTACTGCACTAACCTAACATTGCACACGAGTTGGTCATCACATTTTAACGGTAGATCACAATCGGACAACCATCTTGTTGATAATACAGTGGTCACAGGTTCTCAATTTGACTGAACACCTTGAGTAAGGCAACTTCGCTGATAAATGTTATCATCACTGTTAGGTTGATATAAATAGATACCTCAAAATGAACAGCGGTCCAGTTAGAAAGTGGACCACTAACTTGAGCATCACTCTTGTTGGAACTCATCTTCTTCTACCGGACCGAGGGTAACAGTTCGGTTTTCCCATTTTCAACCTAGGCCTGGATTGACCATTTCTCTCTAAAAACATCAGGAAAGAGAGAAATATGAAACTGTGAACAAATGCGTCGGCATAATCAATCCATACCACATCTACAATACATTTTCTCACAGGCCTAGTGCGACAGGTGTTTTCATTCCTATAGAGATCTTATAACCGGGTTAATAGTTTGATTTGGCAGAACACTTACTGTTTCCTTGGCTGACACATTTGGACGGTGAGAGCAGTATTGAAAGGCAGTTATAACTATACCGTGAATTTGATAATTCGGTGATTTTTGATGAGTTTTGTGGAATAACTCTGTACCCACAATGGCCTCAGTAGCGTATGAACTGGAATTCTCCCTCCAGCTCTGACAAACTTGCATACTACACACTTGTTTGGACGAGAAAAAGACGCAAACATGATCATCCTCTTCGAACTAAACAATATATATGGGAGTAGCTATCAAATGTGATGTATTTCATTCGTTTGTTGAAATAATTACTCATTCATTTGGTTGGAAATGCCAGCAGAAATATTTTACATAGTAAACCTCTTAAACCGAATTTCGTAGCGTTTTATATCATGCATATTACTGCTTGTGAACATATACACGGTAGAATACAGTTACCTTTGCGAATTGGACTGAGAAAATTGATCAGCTCAACCACACACAGTAATGCACATCAGTTACCAAGGCAATATGGTATTGATGAAAAGCACGTTCTACAGGCGTAATGGTGGTTTCCATCTGACAGTAATTAGGGCCTCCACCGATCAAAAATTCTTCGACTATTACGTAGGTAAGCTACTTGGAAGAAGTCCCTTCATTGTAGATGGGCTCAACGTGAAAGCAACTGCTAGCCAATATATCACACTAGTTCTTTTTGACTTGTCAGGACATACTAAAACTGCCAAACTTTCACCTACGAACTTTTACGGACCTAAACGGGAACATGTTCTTCTAACTGGCTGCATAAGTTCAGCATTCGTCTGGCTGTGTAACTTACCCAGCAATTACGAAAATGCATGCGATATCGACTCTAGCCTTGGCAGTTAATGACATGTTTCAATGGTAGCTGAAAATTGCTTTAGGACGATCAGCCTAACGAGTTGGGATCGTTAGAATGCACCTATTGTTATCATGTAGGAGGATCTCAGAGTGGCCTAGTCTCACTTAACTGGATGAACCCTGTGAAATATTTAGGGAGTAAACGTTGAAAATCTTTCTTTACCCTGAATTATGTTCACTCATGGAAATTGACTAGCAGTCAGTTTCATTGTTGGATTTAGTGAGTTCACTATTGCAAAAGGGAAATCACATCTCTTCCATTCATTGTGTGGGGGTTACCGAATGTAACAATCAATCATTTACCATAGTTCCCACTAATAGTGAGTTATCAGCGTATGCTCCTTAAAGTTACTACTAAATTAAGCAGGTCCAAAAATGAGTTAGCTATTTGGTTAACGTGATAGCAAGAGTAAGCGATGATTCTACCATCGTTTTTCTGTTATGACAAACTTTGTGTGCATACTGTCTATAATCCTCAAATGTTAAACAGTCATTTCTCTAACCCTCCTGTCCCACCATATCGGACCATTTTGGTACGTCTAATCGAGTTTGTCGTTCTCTTTCGCACGACTGGCAAATTATTTGGTCTGTTTACTCCCAAAGTGGTCTTACCACTTCAAGACAGTGGGGGAAGACATTCGGCAATAGTTCTGAGAAGTTTACGGCATCCATTCAGATTAAATGCCCATTTCTATTTTGTATAACTGATTTATCCTGTCGTGTTACTGAACGAACTGTTATAGTTAAAATGGAACTCTTTTGTGAAAGAGTTAGCAAAATTTTGACTACGGTTTGTAATTAATACTCCTAGGTGGTCTGTTATGAGTAGTGAGCCTGTGCAGGAAGCGTTTTCGCCAAAATAACCACATACTTTCTGAGATGGTATGCAAGCTAATATTGGCAAATGGATATTCAGATAATTTCAGCACACATGCACACGTGATCGGAAACAACGTAACAATTCGTGAATATTTTGTATACAGTGTGTGGTGTGACATTTGTACACATGGTTTTTAAGTGGAGTCAAATGCACACTTGCATACTTGTCAAATCACATTCCATTCGTTTAACTGATGGCAACTGGCTGTGCATCTGATGTGAGAAAAACTACTGAACTGACAAATTACTGTTATCTGTGCCATTTTAGGGAGCATTCTAAATGTGTCGTTAGCAGTAATCTGTTTTCAGTGAAGCGCTACAAACTTTACTGACTCGTGTTTGCTGGTATAGTTGGTTACTGTTGTACGCTGATAAATGATTTACGTATCATGACAATTCTGAATTTTGTGAACGGATTCGATGCTCGGTAGAGAAAACCGTGTGACTGCTAGCTGGAGGTTGTTTAACAATGTACATGTCACCCACTGCTAATTGTGTTAGGTCAACGTGAATACATTCATAGAAAAATACTGCTAACTTTGGGAGACATTAATTCTGTCTTCTTGAGCAGTATTGTTAGTGTAGCTAACAAAGAACCCATGGATTTTTCGTACAATACAAATGGATGTCATAAAAAATTGCCCGGCGAACCAGCTGGTTTTCAACAATGCATAATTTCATTGGTTCACACTTTCGTGGAGCAATATATGTGCTTTGGTGAGTTCAGAGAGAACAATGTGATGTGACAGTCAACATCCCACATTATCTGTTGTTCTTGCTAAGTTTATTCCATTGAAAAATAAGCTTTAACCATATGTTTTTAGACGGATGTAATAATGCTAACTGCATTTTTCAATCAAACGCAAATCAGAACAAACCAAAGCTCTGACAAATCTTTTTTGATAGTTAAATTCTGTTCATATTGTAAAACAGTTCACGCAGTACATTTTTAATGCAAGAGGTTCTGTGATTTTCACTGATCTCTTACAGATTTTTCTTTCTTGTTAATCTAAATACATATCAAAATACAGCATATTCATAATTATCTATTAGCATCGAAATATAGCCGAATGCCTCATTCTAGCGGAAAATGTCAGACGTGCTCACCTGTATGCTGATAGCCTGTACGGTACAATTCAACTTACATTTTCAACTCTTCTGCGACTAACATTTCTAGGTCATATGCGGGATGTGCACTTCTTGATTGTCCTAATTTGAAGTACCACGGGGGATTGGACCCGATGTTGCAGACTTGGTAGCTAGCGTCTTTATCGATGATGTGATGGCTTTGGTCAGTTGTGCTTGATATTCGTTGAAGTGCACGAATAAGCCGGGCTCCATAAAGTTACGTGTGGCAGTTCGTTAATCTAATTGTCACTGGTACTTCGCACAGTTTTTATCTTACGTCTTTTGTACATATGTATTCGAATAAGATTACCAAGTCTACAACATCCAGGGCATGCCCGTTGTATATCTAATTGTCCACTTCCCTGATTACCTACAACCCTAAGATTTATCATGACCTCGCCACATTTGATCAGCATTTGCGTTCGATTAGATCAGTTTTGTGTAAGGTGGTAGACGTACTGTCATGCTAATGAGTAGCCCTCATTCCTACGTTCACATATGCAGGTGTGTCCATTCCACACTGTCATTTTTTGCATACAGGTACCAACCGGCTGCAAATTATGGACACGTTCCCTTGTTTTGCTGAAGCCATTGGTGTCACCTACCCCCACACCCTACCAGCTGTCATCACGTTCAGATGACAATCGAAACAACGGCTTGCAACAACAATACATTCAATCTATTGTTGTTATTGTCGTTACAGGCACTCAGACTTCTTTCTTTCTATGTGCGTGTCATTGTCATTCTGCGCCGATGTCACGTGCGCAGACGCTCACAGTTAAGTTGTCCTGGTTGCGGTCAACACAAGCATAAACGTGTTAGTGCGCTTATCTCTTTGACTATAAACGCAGTCCATACGGCTACACCCAATCAAGTTATGACGCATTGTGACTCAGTTCTGTTTCCTACCATTTTGATCAAATTTGGGTTTGTGATACGAAACCAGTTTTTATATTCAGCGCTAGTTCACTTCAACATCTGCGAATTTCTGTGATCTTAAAACCAGAGTTTTCACTTATGAGGCTTCGCAACATTTAACCCGGGTCTTGAGACAAGGAGTCAGGCTTATCTGTCGTTCACTAAGCTTTTTCTAGAAATGCTCGTCGAACTGCTCAGTTCTCACTGTATAAGCTGTTTACAAGTACAGTCCTTCTAAAAGAGCAGCAGTCACTTAACCGTTTACCCTAACATTCCTGAAAATAAAAACGATGTTCAAACATTTGTTTATCCTTAAAAAATGAATCAAGTTGCATGATGCTCATCAAAGTTTAAATTCAGTCAGTTCGTCGCGTACTAAAACGAAAGAAACATTTTCATGGAATTTGTAAAGGCGACTCATGATACATTGGCAACTGAAGACAAGAAACAGACGATGTGCGCACGTCATATTTTGTACCCAACTGATTTCGTTGCTTCGTTTTCTAGCTCAGCAGCGGTATACATGCAATTTCTCAGAAGTAGATTGTATCTATTAAAGTAAAGCTTTGGAACGCTTTTTTACAAACGCCGGGTAGACGCCCGTTCATAAGCACAAGTTTTTTCTGGGTTTTAAACAACGTACGGAGAAGAGAAACTTTAACAGGTGTTCGCTGTCCAACCTGGCTGACTCATTCTTACTAACGAAAATAGTTCTATTTCAGTTGCTGTTGGAGTCAAAATAAGTTTTGTGCCCATTGGTCAGTTTTAGTTCAACGCGACGGAAGGATTTATCAAATAGGTCCTTGAGATTTTCCGTTTTTCCTAATCAATCGGATTGAATATAACTTGGAACCACTTGTGACTATCTTGATCCTTACAGAAGAAAACTTCTAAAAACGGTAAAATATACGTATAGTTATCCATTCTCATGCTTCATCTCAGGTGTTTGTTGATGGACAGAAGCCTTCCTGTTTGATTCGAAATTAGTTATCTAGTTGTCTTAAGTGGAATATTGAAAGAATTATGAAGAAACGAAGATGTTTCCGCGATATATTCCACACACCCACCAATCCATACTCTTCAGGTGAATAGCTGATCATGTGATACAAAATGGTGAGCATAGACAGAAACCTACAATCTTGAAGTCCCGGGCTACTAAAAATTACCCATGCAATGTAATTTTCCAATCACAATCTAACACCTGTTACTTTGTGTGGTAATCGAGTTGCTAATAAAATAAACTTACCTGCGGGTAAAACTTCTGAAAGAACCAAGGCTAACTTGAGCTGGTTGGTTAGACCGGAGGAGTTCCCTAGTAAGAAAGAATTTAAATCTTAAACTTGATCAGGTCCAACTGTTTGGTTCTATCAGTAGTACACAGAGTACATCATTCGAAACATTTTACGCGGCGCGTAAATGTGTATAATAAGATTAATTTTTATGTTCTTCTCATGGGAGAAACTTGTTTAAATTCGTGTCATAATCATTCTGAGTTTACTACCTTCCTGTTAGGTCGTCCTTAATCCAGATTCATTGCTGGTCCACTCATTTCAACCGTATTAGTGCTAAGGTGACTATCTAACTCTGTCATACTTTAGTGTGCACGTTGTTTGTAATCATCTGAATATTTCATCCGAACTCACTGGGACTGAACAATTGTTATAGTTTGTCCGGTCACCTCTTAAGTCTTAGCTTACGTGTTCGATACACACAATTGGAGGGGGATGAGCACTCAGATGTAATAGTTCACTTTTTTATGTGTGAGTTCAATAGCATAGTGTTTGACATAGTTTTCTCAAGAAATTGTGACCGATCATGAGAACGATATACATTATTGATGAGGACTAACAGGAGTGAGACTCGGTCTAGTATATCGATTCAACACACGTTAGCTAGGGATTCGGTCTGAATACGAGACCAGAGATCAAACGTGAGCGATGTTAAAGTGAAATCATCAGCAGCAGCCACATCGAACAATCTGCGGTGCGGTATACACTTCGTTAGCGTACGGAGTACATGGCCCAATCATTGTGCTTAGTTAGAGTTTTGACTATTCCACCGTTATACTAATAAGCATGTCTATCAGATAAATAAACCAGCAGGAAAATCTGGTTGATGCTAACTAAACTGAATCAGTTGTACCACCTCTGAAGGTGAATTTCAGCCTCGAAAGTGGCCACACGTTCCCATAAAATACTACGGTCTGGGATCTGAAACGACTTAACTAGGAGAGTCATAGTGGTAAGTAGAAATGTCGAATGAACCAGTCCGTCTAAAGCCTACTTTCTTTGTGTACCTGCTTTTCATGGTGTACCGATGCGTTAATGTAACGCAGCGTTTGTAGCAAACCAGCTTGAAACCTCTATGGTACAAACATTGTATCGTGAGGATTTTTTTCACTACAGATGACGTCCCACTGTGTTACACGTGAACTAAAATTGTTGACAGTGACGATGGGAAGAAAGACAATGACAACGCCTCCTAAACTAATATAAAGAACGGAGGACGGAAAACGGTAAAAAATTGTACGACAGCTCGGAAATTAAATAATATGCGACTACATCTGTGAAGTCATCTTGAGATGATACGAATAACTCAGCGAACTCAAGAATGCTTATTACTGCAGTGGGAAGCTGGAATATTATAACTAAAGAAATCCTAACGGTGAGTAAAAATGTCGAACAACCAAGGGAATGATGTCAAGATAATACCAATTGATGTAACTTGTCCAGTTTTACACTGACTACACTAATAGATCAAGGTCTGTAAGGTAACTAACGTCCACGGAGATGACAAGAAGACGAGATTAGCTTCCCCACGAGGCACGAACATGAGTGTGCACTTTACACTGGCACTAATGGACACAGTTTCCTCCACCGAAGAAAGTACAGGTCGGAATGGAGCAAGGTGTGCTTTCGAGGAAAACGTGACAAATAAACCATCAAAACGATACCTTGGCTACGACTCACGGGAATCGCGTGAAAATAGCAAAAGTTTACAAGGAATATTGTAAGACTAGGTGAGCTAACTGAGTCACAATAGCTAAATGAAGCTAGAACAGAAATATTTTCAGTATAACAACGTATAAACGAAGTAACGATAAGTTCATACTGGCAAGTACTCAGTAACACGCAACCTACATTTCTTGTGGTTCAAAGAAGACGATATGTATCGTTTAATTGAACAACGCTCATGGTTAGCTGGTACGTACACAATGTTTGTCACGAATCCAGTAGTCTTGTACAGAGTATTCCCAATCCTCTTGAACTCTTCTGAGCAGTCGACGTCCTAGTTTCCAAAGCCACACGTAGTTTGTGCATGTATACTTGGATGCGGAGCATTTTGGTTGGAAGAACTGAGCATCAAGTTGAAAACAAGGTTCCTGGACACACCAAAGTGGGTTAGACCAAAGGTAGTGCAGTCAAACAATTGGATTGCAAACACTCGGACGGAGTCACCGTCATCGATCGCCATATCTCACCTGCTGAAGCAACACGTGAATAACCAAACAGAGATATTTTGCTTTCGAGGCAGTCGTAGTCAGATACCGTCAATCTATTTCTAGAATTCTAAAGGAATTTTGACGTCTATGTCGTCCTGGTAGCGACCGAGCTGACCTTTTTGTGACTGTTTTTTGGTTTGGAATCTTTGCACTCTTCTGTAGTAAACCTCTGTAAATATGCAACGGAGACTACTCGAGTAAATATCGTGTAATGCCAATCTTTAGTCCCGTCTATTTAAACACTGCGTCGTTCAGTGTGTTTCGAAGTAATGGGTCCAGGATTCCCTGTAGTTCTGGCTGGACACAGTTTCAGTGAAGAGCGGAATATTTTAATACGGATCTGTTAGAGGTTGAGCGTAGAACTTGTAACAGAATTTCATGAATACTCGGATATATCGTAGAAAGGGGTAAGAATATTTTTTCCAAAATTTTTCCCACTAGTTGCTCACGTGACTACGGCGAAGATGCAATGAGAGTATTGGTTAATTAGTTGCCTGTGATGAGACCAAAACCAGGTAGAGATTTCAGGAATCTGTTCACGACTTTGAGATTCTGCTATTAGATTCCAGGAGAACGGGCTACCCAGTCGGGTGGCACATGTGAGTTAAATAATGTTGGAACGAAATCATATGAGGTAGAAACTGTCTCCTTCTTACCCCGTAAAAGCCAGTCTCCGGGCTTTCATACTGTGGATGGACCAACATATATTAATGCATGATGGGTCTCTGAAGTTTCAGTGAAATCTATGTAGATATGAGCATATTCTGAAAATGTAACCCGCCGGGCTGGCCCATGTACTTCTGGTAACAAGTATTAGTAACAGGTGAAACAAAATGGATCCATAATTTGAAGTATTCATGTTCATATTACGAACGCTCGTTTACTAGTTAAGACCATACAAATCAACTCTAATGCCGAGTTACAATGAGTGATGACTTTTCACCTATGGGAGTAAAAAACGAAATAAGTTTAAAAAGTAGTCTTTTTCGTTTAAACTGGATTTGTTCATCTAGCAACAGAGCTGAAGCCAGTGTACTTCCTGGTGCGCCTATTGAATGGATTATATAGTATCAGAGAAGAAAACTTGTCGGTACAAAGTGAACTCCCATAAGTGGTGATTGGCTTTTGATCTAGGCCGTTGACCTCTGTGACTACAGAAGAATAAGCTAACTTTTCTTGCTGGAGCATGGTGCAGATGCACTTTAAGCACTCAGTGGTCAATATGATTGAACAGTGCTCAAATGAATACTGCACCCTATAATTGATGGAGAAGCATACTACGTACCTAAATGTGCTGAAATATTTCGCTTGCTTTGGGCAAAATATCTTATGTATGTTAGCTATAACGTCACTACTGTCACGATTGACAGCATTTTGTGTACAATGAATTAGGAAACCTTCATCCGTATTAGTGACAACTTGTCCTTCCCCTTGTAATTATGGTACTCTCTTTCGTACATATTCAGGAGAATGAATGAAATTGACTGAATTAAGGACAGTAATGAATAGTAAACGGAACTATCCAGTGATAAACACTGGGACGCGCTTCGCTGTGGGCTGATTGCGACTGGAGCTGAACGGGCAACGAAAACATCACGTAGATACACAGCATACACCACACTATCTAAGCTAAGGGTTGTTTGCTTCGACAAAGAGGCCACTTTTGTCACCTTAAGCTCCCTAAAAAAGTATTTTCGTCAAACCTTTATAGTCTTTCACAGTTTAAATTTACTTCTTATCATCAATACCTTAAACAAGACTTTATGGTGACTCGGTAATTTGGTTTATTCAGACCACAGTTTGTTACGTACATATCTATTGCAAGCTAAATTGTGAATTCCTTCACATCAGGATTTATCGGTGATGTCTTCACCTGAAAAGAATTTCCAGCGTACTCAAATTGAAAAGATATCAACAAACCGCTTCCATCAATTGAATTAAGTCTAACCAACAATAACACCACTCACGAATAAATAAGAACAACAAAGAAAACGCTCGAACTGTGGCTCACATTGCTGAATTAAGCCCGTCGTCCTCATTACGTATGTTGATACAGTCTGATATATCACGCTTTCGATCTTATCTTTCAAGCCTCCGATAAGTTATACTCAACTCCATTTTCACACATCTCTGCTTCAACCTCAACCGAAATTCCGATTCGTGTGCTTGTGGGCGAACATCCTGAACTTTGTACCAATGACCTCATGAAGGGCATGACTGAACTATCGGGGATAGACGTTCAACCACAACTAACTACGATTGGTGCTGGGACCCGAACATCTAGCTGAGGTCAACTACAAACGCTGTTCTGATGACCTGAATGCTCTACTCCCTATTGACAGCTTCAAATAATTATCAGTAGGTCAAATGCAAATTGTGGATCCAGTTTCACGAAGAAGACATGATTGGCTCACTGACTGGGGTCAACACGTCTATTGCTCTGCCCCATGAGAGACGACTGGGCAACCTCAGAAATATTGAAGTGCATTGTTTATCTTTATCCTTTTTGATGCTTGGACCCTACTAGTCAACCCTTGAGTTAGAAAAGACTATCTTTACGGCTGCATTTCATTGTCTCCTCTGATCTAGCTGGTTAGTTTGCATTTCATATTAATACTATTCAACAGGTACCTCCGCGATACAAAACATAACTGAAGTGAGAATATTGATTCATCATGCTTCCTCACAGCTTCAAACCGCAGAGCCACATTCATATGTGCTTACACCGCGTACTTAGTGCTCCACGTCAAAATAAAGTAATTCACTGACGTTCCTTTCAAGCCACTATGAAAAATTGAATGACGGCAATAGATAATCATTTGTGTCATCTTTTCTTTGTATTTCATCCATCCCGTCCACGTCGACCCAAACATATGTTTTTTTTCATAAAACATGAAAGTTGAGAAGCAAACTACACATTATTCGGATAAACAGGTCTACACCTTAGAGACAGGATATTATTGGGTGTTCAGCGCCTGACTATTTCGGAGGAAACGACTTGAAGTCAAAGACCTAGTTAACACACGGTCCAGCGACACGTATCCTCTAAACGTGGCGGCTGGTCGTCACTTCTAATACCTTTACTGATTAACTTACACACTCTTGCACAAGAAATGGATAGGGTATTTGCTAGCGTTCAGGTGACACATGACAGATGTGCAAATTGCATATTCCTGGGTAGAGTTCCTAAGATCTGACCAGCGGGCTCAGGTGTGACAAGGATAGGGCAAACCTGACGATTTCCATCGTTGTAGATTTACGTACGAACTTTCGTTTCTCGGTATTGATCATCTGGATGACCCGCGGTGAATACCATTCATTCCTATATTCTTCGATTGTCATATAATGCTGCTGTAGAGGTCGCCGCTTCTTCTGACTAAATCCCTTATCGCGAATACCGTATACAGTTGGGCAAAAAGTGAGCAATCTTAATCAACGTGAATTCTTTGGATGGCGATTTAAGCTATCAGCGAGAGCTTTTTCAGTCCGCTGGAGCGTCATTAGTTTGAATTACACCGTAAGTCTTAACAAACCTTAACAAACCTTACTTCAGTAAATGTCTGTGGACCAAAACATTGACAGCTTGGTCCATGGAGACCAACCTCTAGTTGGCCAGTTGACAGTTTATCTGTGAACTGAGGTACCATCCACTGGCACTTATGAAATGCCCGGGCTACAGCTTACCTGCTCTCGCAAGAGGCACCACACGAATATGTTCCTTCTAACTTCCACTGATAAATCCTCTGTTCACCAGTCTGCCTTCAGAATTCCAATCGGGTGCCACATTTTTGTCTTCATGAATGAACATGTCGAGTTCGTCGGAACTGTCTTTGCTCTATTGAACTGTCGGCTCGATGGATGAAGTGTTCAGCAGAGGTTAATTAGCTTCTCATTGGCGTAAATAATGTAGTAATAACCTATAGAATTGCTTACTTCACTGTGGGTGAGTGGATTTTGATCTACCTTGTATGCTAAATTGCAGTGAGTTGTGAGTGACTGACTTGTTCTTTTCACGTTAGTTACAAATCAGATAACAGATACCAAGAGCCTTGTCTATTCTAAGCAGAATTACACAGGCCAAGTCAATTATATCTACTCGCATACACCAGAACATATTTCAGTAGATGTATTAAGTAGAAAAAATCAGTCTCAGTTTGATCCATTTCTAATCGAATTCCAAAACAATGATCAAGGGTTGTTCAAAAACTTGTTTCTCTTGTGCAACCTTGCCAGAACAATAGACATATTGAACCGTTTAGAGAAACAGCTGTAATCCGCATAAACAGGCTAGTAATTTGTGCATAAAGGCGCACATCTTGATAGTAGCAGTTGAATTAACTGAACCTGTCTCCTCTCCCGCCAAAATGATTTTAATTCCAGTTGTTATCTCCAAATAGGTTGCTGTATATCTACCACAAGTTCTTGATATTGCTTACTTTGTGTATGAAATTTTATCATCATTTCCTACGTACGATAACATAGTATGTCACAAAGCTGATACTGTGTGCCTTGGTCGTACCGGACTTTGTCCGCTTAAAAACTATTAGTCTAATCACGTCTCTAACCGTTATCCTAGGAAGGCTACCTCGATAAGCCTGCCTAATTACCGTATTTTCATGTTGATTTTGGGGCTTTACAAACTCAATAATGCGTCCGTTCTGTATGCGTCAAATAAAACGGCGTGCATTACAAACTAGTGTTCATAACATATCAAACACCTCAAAAGTAAACCACATATTCATTATCGTATTTTTGTTTACGTACACTAGCTCTCTCTTGATGTATGTGCAATAAATTCTGTTCCTTCTCGGCTATCAAAGATCCTTTGTAGAAATGATCCATCTGTTTCACACAAATCCGTATGGAAATTGTTGTGGCAGACAGTTTTTATGGACAATAAACAATCTGCTCCTAGTTTGAGATTTTTCACTGACCAAGCAACGTGCTTCATATGTTTATGCTTGCCTGATTGACCATGCACAAGCAACATCTTGTGTATAATTAGGTTTACTTGTACATATTCTTTTCGGACGCCTGCTACTCAGTAGTCCTCTCCCTCAAAGAATCGACCCTTGCATACATCTGTCTGTCAATTTCTAGCAACAAATGAATAGAATATTGCTGCTTAATCGTTCTATGTCCCAGCGGTCCTTGAAAGTGGACCACTCAACTTGTTCACATAACCTAGCTCGAAGCCCTAAGGGTTCGCGTGTGCTGTTCACGCTCTATCTGCACGGCGCCACAGCGTGAGTCAGTCGAACTAGGTTTCCCGGTCGGACAGAGTTCGTCCGGACAGTTAGCTATTGTGAGTCAGTTGCTAACTATAGACACAGTTTTGATAGTCACCAACGTGTGTTGTTCTCGAGCACATTGTCAGCTCAACAATCAAGCCAAGTGTTATCAACCTCTGTGAAGGAAATACAAAATTACCGTATTTATTATAAACATATCAAGGTTTGTAATGTGTTTCACGAAGATCTGTTTGTTTCTGAATAAATATTCTCATCAAACAGACGAAATTAGGAACACCTTTTTGAGGTAATCTTCATTTCGCCCGGGTATATTTATGTATTTGGGTTCTGGGATTGGCTAGTACTTAAAAGGTAAACACATAAAACTGACACACAGCTAGTAGACATATCAAAGAGAACGAGATTATATCCAATCAGTCGTTGTGATTGGGATACTAAGCCAATTTCCGAGCAGTTCAGTCTCTGTCCCTACTAGTGAAACTAAACGGAGTTCAGATACGTTAAAGGTTCTGTGAGACTAAGATTAAACTGTAACCCAGTGTTCATAATAAATCGTTATGTTATTTACTCTTCTTTTATACTGTCAGAGTATCACGAATTTTCACTCTTTTGTTTTTCACTACAAACGTCGTACTGATTAACTTAAGTGTAACAGAACTCAAAAATGGCTTCGGTGACCATACTGACATTTGTTACTCCGATGCGACATACTCTTGCTATGGTGCTTAGTTTTAAACCGTTGGAAGTCAATGAATTGATTGTGAAACATGTCTGTTTTTGTGTTTAAATGATACAAAACGTTGGCTTGTGTTAGAAATGGATGTTTATCAGGCATGAGAGTAGTTAATGTGTTTAACAACGAGATCTAAGGAAGCAAATTTTATTGTATTGATTAAAGACTGATATATTACTGGCTGTGTGGAGTATAGACAGTTCGGGGTCATCCAATGGAAGTTTCATTGCAAAAGAGAGACTAATATGGTTGTAATGTGTAAGCATATGAACATCACCCTCTCTATAAATAAACAGAGTGATAGTATCTGACATAAGATTAACCCAGTCTGTTGTATGGTTGTGAACTGTTTGTCGCACAACCGCCGAAAACTGACCTTTTGCTTGAAACCTATCAACCCATATTCCTACACAGTTCCTTGTTCACGCAAATCACGTTTAATTTGCTGATCAGCTTTGATTATCTTCCTAGTCGACCATCTGCCTATGGTGTTACGGAAATCAACTACCAATCACAGAGTTGAGAATTTAAGCGTCAGTTAAAGTTCTTCACCTTTGCTTCCTAGGTGGACAGCTGAGCAATATTCAGTCAACATGCAGCTTAATATGTATGGTAGAAGCAAGTGCCTTATCATTTCAATGTGTGGACCATTATTCCGAGTGTCAGCCAAGTTTAATTTAAAAACTCATCTCTGTGAAGTTAGTCGCACCAATATCACAGTATAATGACACTTCATTCCTACCCTTCGTATCCAGTACAAAACATGTTAACACAACCAAGGTGAACAATATTTGACCTCTGTTCATTTGCCAGACTGAGTTGGTTTGCTGAGATCCCGATTAATTCCACCCAAAGCTCCGGTACGACATCGTAACAGGATTTGTCACATAGAATTCCGCTGGGAACTCTAGTGGAAATCCAACCGTCACATTTGTGAGACAAGCGTGCTGGTGTGACTGGGTTGGATTTACGTTCAAATAGTGACCATCATAATCATCAGCTACCCATCGGGGTCTTTTACGACATTTGCCCGTGAGGTCACCCGGTTGATTCATAAATACACATCAACAAGTAAAACAAAATGGCGACTGTTAACTTATAACCAGACTCTTCCGTCCCTCCTGTTTGTGACTGTGTCTTCACGTTCGCTCGAAAGACGCGATCTGTGATTGACTTCATTTTTGTCTGAATTCAACAGTCAGAGGTAATGAGCCTGTGAATGAAGCTGGTTACGATCCCTTCAGCTTGTGTTGTGAAGACCAGCGTTTTACTAATCAATGGGATGCTATTAGACTAACAGTGTACAGATGAAACAAAATGTCCTTTTCTGAAAATAGTTTGCTAACGCTAGAAAAACCTAACAGTTTTAAGGGCACACGCTGACACTGAATTCATGGCGCTTTGCTACCGTGTCAGTTGATTGGTTCAGTAACTAGTTATGACATTTTGTTGACGTAATTGGTGACAGTGCTGTCCGAAACAGTCCAAACGGTGTCACTGTGTCTAGTGAGGTCCAGGGGAAAACTCTTTTTGATCTCATCTTGCCGCCGTGGTCACGTTATGTAGTACCGGTTAGGTTTAGATCTGATAAGCAGGCTGACCATGAAAGAGATCCTACGTGGTTTTTGTGTGTGTCGGAACGTCTGGTTACTCTCGCACAGATTAATATGATCAGAGCCTAAAAGAGCCGTGAGTCCAGGAAATAAAATAGGATCTCAAACTTTGTGATGGTTTTCCTTAGAGACACTTCTTCACTTTGGTACTACCTCTTCGGTTAACTCATCTGAGACGCTTGGCACAGCTACATAGGAATTTCCGTAACGTAATATAGTAAAGTCGACGTCACCATAACAGCCAGTTAAGTACCTAACTTCTAGAGTTCAAGCCCTCTATCAAGATGTCGTACTGTGTTCAGATGAGCAAAATAGGACATCGGTCCCTTGAACAATAGTTCACCAACGAAACACCGACTCTTAAACATGTGACAACAAAACACTATATTGCTTTTATCTGTCAGTTTGTCATTCCGCAATTGGTGGTTTGAATTATTGTCAGTGTTGGCAACCAGTTTATTCTGATGATTCTTCTCAGCGTAAGACCTTCCATCGTTTACTCTAATCGCATAAGCAGTATCTGTTTAGTCTGAGTTATTCTCTTGGACAAACGGTTAACGGAAGCAGTTTGCATTGGTCAGATTGTGCGAACCAGTTCTGCCTGTTCATGGGCTTCGGTCAAAGGTCAACTGTTTCTTGAGAGTTTAGGTTGCGTGGGTAAATTTTAAGCGACTTTGTAGTGAACTTACGCAGAATTGAACATGGCGCTGTTTAGGTGGCACCTATTCAGAAAAATGTGAAGTTGCTACCTCTAGCCAGCTGACTGGTTTGTCTTTTCTGCAAATTGGCTTTCCACAGATTCAAAGTTCTAAAATCAGTGTGTAAACCTATACGTTTCAAACCGTTTGCTTTGCGTCAATGTGGTCTGTCAGTCCCTCTTCACTGTAGTCACAGTCTGCATAAAAAATGGCTGCCAGTGGTGATTCAACTTAATCACTAGTTATGATTATTTGTAATCGCATTGATAGAGACCAAACGGTTGCCATTTCATGTTGCATAAATCCTATCTGCTGGGCTATATGGCATGCGGTTTGCAACCTAGTTATGTATTGGCCTGACATGGAGCAGGGGAAGTTAACATTGAGGCGTGTAATCATGAATGAATAAATTTACCGTGGCAGTAATATTTTGTGATGGGCTTACCAACAGTAGCCTCCGAAGCATAATGTTTTCCAAGACAATGCGTCATTTATTTCCTGGGTGGAACCATTTTATCCTTTTTTCTGGAGGGAATGGAAAAAAAGGAGACAAGGGGGTGATTGTCTAATTAGTTTGAAAGGGGATCGGCTGAAGAGCCTTTGTGACTGTAAAGTGTGCAGTTAAATGTGAGTGACGTTCGATTTATATCAAATTTCCGACTGGTTATTAGGTGCAGACCTGTCGGCGACTAATGGCATTACTAGCCATGTTTTATAATTAAACAAGATAAGACCTGAGTGTGCCAAATGTAAGTGTTAAATTATTTAACGGGTTTACTTTTTGTCTCTAAAGCTACCACTTCATTCTTAAGAAGAGCTAGTGAACTAAGCACCACGCAAACCTAATCTCCGCTTTCGCCGTTTATCAAAACATCTCAAACGATAAACTGTTAAACGGCAGTTGTTTTGTTTCAATGACTGTTGCTTCTTTTTCTCTTCATAGAAAGAAAGTTTTGACCTCCAGACTAGTTATTTGAGTTAACATAACATTAATTGTGTTTCCTCCTGTGAACAAACCTCACAAGTAATTGAAGCTGAGCATTTGAATGTGACGATTTGATCATGTATCGTATGAAACCAGTAGAACAAAGTTAATCCACGGTCGCCCAGTAAATAAGATAGCCGGAATCCTGACTTGTTTCTTATACACTGTTGGCCCAAAGTGAACTTTTGTAGACAAATAATGTAGAACGTCAAAATGAACAGCATCGTAAACAGTTGTCTTTGCCTTTTAAACTACAAGAAATGTGCAGTCAAAGAACAGGACAAAGGTATGTGTAACTGGTGAACTCAGGCAGGATCGAAGTTCAGGTCTAAGTCTAATTAAAACAATGGTCGCCCAAAACGTCTAGGTGTGTACGAAATTTGCCACGTGTTTTTAGGAAACACAGTTCCAGAATATTCACGTGCGAGGTAAAAGTTCTTCTGCCCTTCTTTCCGTACTACAGCTCACAAGATATCAGTATTTTCTACAGATTGGATGACAAAATTGAGAACTGAAATAACATTTCCACATCTTTTAACTAGTTTAGAATCATGAGACCAGTAAGGTCTTCACAAATTTCGGAATGCTCTTCAGGACCAGTTTTTGGTTGCAACCTCCAATGAGTGTGAGATTTGTCAATTTCCAGACATCTATTCCAAATTTAAATATAACAGGTAACAGGGTGTGATCAATGATTAGTTTATAATGGCCAGATAATTGTTAGTCTTTATGTTAAAAAGCGGAACTCTAACTATGTCACGAAGAACTATAAACAAATATTTTGCCTAGGGAATTCAGCTTTGTTATACTCAAATCTTGATCACAACGAGAGCCACTTTACGTTTGACTTTCTTAACTGAATATGGAAATCTTCGATAAGCAGGTTGCAGGGAACAGACTCTCCGGTGCCTTGCCCAGTGACAGTGAGGAAATCTCATGCCTTTCACACATGTTACTAATCCCCGTAGAATACCGGCAAATGTGTTTTCCAACTACATGAAATTAGTTTAACTGAGTTGATTCTGTAACAGATGTACTCTAAGGAAGTCAACGTAACACACTGTTCACTTTGCTAGTGTTCGCTTTGGCGATATTTATAGCTGGGTCTCTAACGAATTTGCGAGGCAAATGTGGGGGTCCCGCACATTCTACTTGGTTAATCCAATACAATGAACATTTGCATATCTGACCGGTTTTGAAGTGCAAATGACCTGGTGTAACAAAGGTAATGTAGTGGTAATCCGCTTGATTAGCTCCCTGGCACTGTTTCCGTTCATCCAGTTTTATTATTGTGTGAATCGATGGTATGTGCCACTTCACTTTACATACCAACCGACTCTGTCTATCACAGAACTGCTCTGGTGATTTTGCCGTCGTGCAATTGTACGTTGATATAGATAATAACGCGTTCATGAAGGTAACGACCAGGTGACTGGAACTTTTGTTAACCAAGCAAACGTTGAACGAGGTAAGCTTATGCTGCCTGCCGTCGAAGAAAACCGACGTCTATTTTGGAACTCTCTATTATTATCTGAGAAGAAGTCAGTGTTAACGACACTTTTGTAATCAACCACAGAGTGGTATTTACGCGGAATAATACATGACGATGACTATTGCAGTTTTCATCAAGACCCGTGGAAGTTTAAGTAAATAAACTGAATTATCCTTAGTGATGACAGAATCCAGTTTGTAATGTGCGTGATTGTGAGAAGTCAACTATGAAAATCCCACGTGATTAGCATTCCATTCTGACTTTCGTCTTTCATGCACTTTTTGTAGTTATTTGTTTACTAGTAAAGAGTCTAGTTGTTTCGAGCTTGAAGGTAGGAACATTGAAAGAGTCATTATCAAAACGCATAAAATTCTGTTTTGGAGAGTCAACAAGTATTAAAGTTAGTTGCAATATCCTAATTGTCTCAAAATACGTGGGAAAACTGAAGCAAAACCTGGAGGGATTGCTTAAAATCTTTACAAAGTTAAATGTCCATATTTTATACAGATTCGCTGTTTTTTGTCGGAACACAAATGCTATTCCTTCTAGACTTCGTGCATACTTCAACTTCTGTCTATTGTATACATAGTCGTGATCTAATGAACCTTTGTTGAAAGGATTCATGAGAAAAAACATTTGTGTTTTTCTTTTAAACTAAACGACAAAGTGAATATTTTGACTTACAACTGGCAAATTGCTCTCCTTAGTTTTCAGCAAACCTGAAAATCCGCATATTCTTTTCTATTCAAATTCATGTTTCTCCAACTTATTTAGGGTTACCAGTAGTGTGTCTGACGAAAGAGGCAATTGACTGTGGTGAATCCGTTCCTTTTATTCATTCAGAAGCAAAGTTTTTGTACGACTTTGATGATATGCTAATTGTAACCAAAAGGACATTTAGTCCATCCTTGCTAAAAGTCATAGTCCGGAATTTTATTTCACATCTTTAACGTTCAGAAAGCCTTGAATATGTTGTTTGTATGAATAAGTAATTACAATATGACACACATCATGTCATAAATAATTTCCAGGTCAAGAATAATGCAAAGTCAATGCGAAATTTGTTGATTCTGTTTTTAAGAATAAAGCTGTTTAATTTCTAGGTTAGGCGAATTATGTCGATCAACGACCAGTTATCGGCAAAAGAAATAGTTGAGATCAACGGATTAAACCACAAGGAGTTGCATCGGCCTGACCCTTGGCACAGTTTAAATAAGTATATATGAAAAGTTTTGAAAAATCCCAATATTTGTATCCGTTTTCACTAAATCGATATCTGTCTGACCTTAGTATCGACTAAGCGGACAAGAGGACGCCTGATTTTGTGTACGGGACAATTCGTCTACCGCTGTTTTCGTGATTTATAACTCTACCTAGTTGGATTGCATGAATTGCGAAAACATGTTATAGATTGTGCTAACTGAATGAAAATAACAATGGTTAGTGGTTACACAGTTACGAAGAGAAAATGGTTTCTGTCGGCTAAATGCAATTGAAGTTGAGTTAACTAACAATCTCCCCACTCCGATCGACTTCTACCCCCGAGCTAGTATGTCGTATATAGGGTACCGTTCACATATGCAGATACTGAATTCCAGATTTACGATTATGTATTGTTTCATTCTAAGGAAATAGTTCACAGCAAGAGAAGTGTAAGCAATGTGTTTCAGATTATTTCATCAATGTAGTTAACTTTGTCAAAAGTGTAGTATTGAGTTCAAATGTCCCGCCAGCAATGTGTGGATCTTGAATCGCAGCATCATCGTTTGTTTTAGGGACGTGAATTCTGTCGGCTTCCTCCCGAACAAGCTCACTCGTTCGTGCACAAATAACAGCCTGTATCTGAACTCTACTCATTGAAAGTATCATAACGTGCAGCATCTTGTGGATACTAGATGGATGCCGATACTGACATCTTCAAGGGGTGTATAAAGTCATCTTAACCAAACAACTTGCAAAATGTGGAATAGTGAAGAAGCTACTTGTAACGTAGGTGGAAGTGTCACCTTTCTAGAATGAGAAAAAATATTAGTAGTGAAGATGTTTGAGTAGTTTTATCTCTGAAGTTTCAATCCTACATATATCTGGAAGTTATGTTTTTGAGTATAACTCGAAGGACCAACTGACCGTCAATTTCGCTAATATCTATTGCATGGTTCGTCTACAGGAATAACAAGAGCATCCGGCAGTTGAATATTCTTCCTTTTTAATGTTGTGCCTGCTCAAATTCATCCATTGCTGACTGCCTTCCTTCTCACGGTTTATCCAACTAAGACTGGTCTTTACTGAGTATGATGGAACAGGTAACCTAATTTAGTCTGTTGTAAGCAACAACTCTTTCCGAGTTGTTTAGCCTGACTTCTGTTTCCTAGTTTATATACCATAGTAGTCAAAGGACACATGCAGAAAATCTGTCTGTTTCAAGGTTTCCTATGGTATAATATCCAGAACGCACGTCAAAGCTAAACTCTAAATACACTTACCACATTATGGCTTCAAAGTCTGTTGTTTGTCTAGTTGAATGTGTTTATCGACTACACGTATCCGATGAATTAAAGACACATTGGAAACCGGTCATGGTCCCGCTGGGTTTCTAGCAGTGGGCATACACTATCTTATATCTGAATACGTTGCACAGGAATAGTCATAAACAATGCTTAACACTGCCATCGACTATATATAGGTTGTTTTAATGGAGATCAAAGAAGCACGACTCAGTAGTACAAACCTACCAGATAATTGAGTGGAAAACTTATGTGAGACCACAGAAAGACCACAATGGTTATACTGGACACAAGTATTAATTTTGCAATGGTTAAAACCATCACAACAGGATCTGTTAATGTTTTACTGCCCCGATTTCTGCCCAACTTATTATGCAACGGAGACTCCGAGACCAATCACGTCTTCCTATAAACTTATCAACCAGATACATTTGGAAAGATCATCTAAATCACCGAACTTCGCCTTACAATTCAAATTCTTATGAATGATACCAGGAGAAAAGGCCATTCGGGGATACGTAAGAGGTTCGCTGCTGCTTGGTTTCTTCCAAACCAAGGTATTAGACTTCTTCAAAGAGTTATTTCGAGTAAGAAGTCATTGACAGTCTTGAAGATCCCAGTGCGAAGACACTGACCGGTTGCGGGCGGCATCCGTAACATCGCGTATAGTAACTTGCATTCCCGTTAACGAAGACGGCACGAACCGTCCAATCAAGAATAGGTTTTGCGAGGGACAGTGCCATAACATAAACGACCCAGTAGAGAAAAGATACCCGTTTGAACATCCCTCAGACTTTATCCAAAGAATGAGTATAGTCTGGAATGAAACCTACCGCAGAACGTTTATCTTAGACGGAATGGTTACAGACATAAATCTGATTTGAACGGATGGACAATAGAAACCTTTCTTGATTGGCCACACAAACCTACTCCCATGTTCGCAGTTTTCATCACAGTTATCTAAGATTTCAAGATGCTCATTTTAGTACGGTTTCCCAAACTAAATAATGTTCCATAGAAAGTTGTGATGGCAGTAATTAATTCAGTTTATCAATAAGTAGTTTGGTAGACGGGTTGAATTAGAAGGGATATAACTGTAAAAATCCTGGACTCCAGCTGGATTCGAACCAGCTACAGAAACAGCATGCCCAGAAGCGGCAAAGTGCTCTACAAGCTGAGCTAAGAAACCATACTGGAAAATCAGAAAAGTCACGTTTTGAACCCAGTTACTTAACCAACCAACCGTGTCACGTGAACTCCACCGAATTGTCTACCAGATTAACTGTCCAATCAGGACTCCTCAATCAAGTCAAGCTGGTCTTCACCAACGCCACAGACAAGCATTATAATTGTACTACTAAAAAGTAGTTTGATAAAGCAGTTAGATTGGAAGAGATTCAATTGTGGAAATCTGAACATCAGCGGGTTTCCAGCGACCTCCAGAAACAGCTTGCTTATGTGTGAAAGCCAGGGTAACTTTTGGTACTATTTTAATGTTATCCTTCATAACCCCCAGAACTACAGCCCTAAAACTCAGGAGCAGCGTGATGTAAGCCACGACAGTCGTTGTTTGTTTTACGACTTCTTGGTATAAGAAATAAGAAGGAACGCAAAGACCACGAACAGTATCTCGACAACGAACGGAATGCAGCGATATTGTAATCTGCCAAGAAAAGCAAGACGTGAGTATCGGAACCCAACTCTCTCAAGTTAGGAACTCGATCAAATAAGGAGAAGAAGGGTTTCAAACAAGGTTTATTTGCTGCTCAAGCCGAAGACTAGATAGTGGTCTGCAGTAGCTGTATTTATAAGTTTTGAGCGACTCAGCTGACCAATCAGAGACGGACACCAAACTCAGAGTTGGAAGAAAACGGTGGGCATTCAAATTCGTGAAATGGAAAAACCCCAGTTTTTCGACAGTTAGGTCGAATTCCTAAGAATGTTTGCCATTTCTAAATTAGGACAGCCTAGGAGATGTCAAATACGACTGTCATCTGCCCTCTGAACTGTCGACCATCACATTTTGTAGTAACGTTACATCCCTTCACTTCTCTTTATATCTGGTGTCCATCCCATAACATCAATTCATTAAAACTCTAAAATTTGGCTACCGAAGTCTGGATTTCCTCAATGAAAACATGCTTACTTTTGGTTTTTCTCCAAGTGATGTGCTCCTGTAGACTTCTAGGAAAACAGTAACCTCCAGTTGAGTTCATCTGATTCACCGAAGTAGTACACATTTGATATATTGCCCTTTCACAAAGTAACTATGTTAGAAGGTGAGAGTCAGGGGGTACGCATACATACAAGACAAGATCTGATCTTTTAGAAGAGTGAATCCATTGGAGTGACAAGGCAACAACATTTAACGAAGGCAAGCTGTCATTGGCGTGCGTACGAGTACTTCTCGATTAGGAGGCAACTTTTTGTCAGAGTGTAGGTTAAGCCGGACAAACCTGATTGACTGCAGCCTGTGTCAGAAGAATACTCACTAAATCCAGTGTAATTTGGCACTGCGAAGAATGTCAGTTGGAAACGCCAAATAAGTCGAACTTTGGTTTTATCTTCAGTTGGTATTAAGTACGTTTACTTATTTGTTTGTATGCTCTGTATTTTAAACACTAGTGGAGGACGGGTTGTAGCGATTTAGTGGTCTTTACCAAAGCTACAAAGGTCCGGATACTATTAAGTCAAATTGGAACGCAGACAGTCTGCATCCACATTTGCGTCAAACAGTTAACAGACAATTTGTCCAGTAGAAACGGAACATCACAAAATTGATCAGAGATTTCTTATCAGAGTCTCATAGGCATTCAGTCCAATTTTCTCGAACAGGAGCACTAGACTGGAGTTTGTCTCTTGATAAAGCGCATCAGTAATGTATATCATTGTCATTGCTGGGAGTTGAGCTCTGGGCACACTATCACGAGGCAAACCTGTTGATCAATGAATACTGATCTTTTATTAAGCACTACCAAGTAATCATATGTAGGAGCTCCACTACACCCCCCACGGTTATTACTGTTTTAAAGCTTAGGATTTTACATTGTCTTTTATTGACAGCCTTCGTGTAAACTTAACGGAAAATTGACTTTTCGAGTGAAAAATGGCATTGAACGTACCGACTGATTTAGGGAAACTTTGACTTACACATGTGTTATCTAAAGTTGGGCGACATTTATTTATGTGCAGGATGACTTCTAGTTAGTTCTAAACATAACTGCAGAAGTGCACAGCTTTTGATGCAAGTTTTCCGGATTATTTGTCAGGGCCAGAAACCGATAACTGACACCACAAACCCCAATTCATCCTCTTATTAGGTGAACTTAAAGTGAAATGTTTTTCAGACATTTCATCATCGTAAAGTTTTCGAGAGGTAATGGTACAGCAGTGCAAACACGTCAGTAATTCACTATCTACTCTAAAATACCATTCGATGAAAGACACTCTGGTGCAGTTTGAACTACTATCTCATTGCCAATCCAGTTTTGTAGCGTTTTTGCCTATCACTGAAATATTTTACGAGCCAAATCGAGACAGGTTCGATAAAACATAGATTGATGTGTGTCTGTTGTTGTTTTGTAACAGTTGAGCAATAATTTTTTTCTTTCTCCAAACGTAATTGTCCGATAAGTCGTTCAATGGAATCGAATTGACAATGCACTCAGCCATTGATAGGCTTATTTGCTGATTATCAAATTTTTCTGGTAGAAAAGCTGGCTTTTATCCAGTTTCTTGTCAGCAATGACAGAAATTTTGAGTTCGTTAACACACTCAAATCTAATTTGTAATAACCATTTTCATAAATAAGCTCATTACGTTATTTCCAACATTTGTAGTCAGTGGTGGAATTGATTATGTGCAGTAACGACATCTCCTTTGAAACAGGTATTTGTGAAGTTATTGCAAATCTTCCTGAGATATGGCGAAACCCAAACATTTCGTACACACAATTAACTCAAATTGTACGACTTGAGACTTACTCTGAGAACAACCTTTTTGACCGTGAATTTCCTGGAATGAGAATTACGGAGACAGGTATCGAAAATGTTGATACTAATCAAATGATTTGTGATAAAAACTATGCTGAATGTTGGCTGCAAAGTCACCTGTTTGAACAAACGATTATCCTGAAGAATTATAAGTGGGTATGAAAGTTTGCTTCATTATATATCGTAATGCCATTGGAAGCATTAATATATGCCATTGTTACTCCTATCTCGTTCGGCTCAAACTTTCGTTGTGAATTTTTGTTTGAATGAACCACCTTCTACGACTGTGTACATGATGAAGTCTCAAAATACACCGTTATTTTAGAATTTTTGACAGGTTACGTACTGTGAAAATCGCCTAGTTGGACTGCTACTTAATCTCTCCACTTAGCTAATGATGTAAATGTGCAAGAGTGGATGCCACTTTTGTGTGTAAAAATGAGTAACTGGATAAAAGTACGCGGAAAGATCACTTGTTTAACTCAAGAGATGTCAAATTTTGTAGCTCGTCCAAAACATACCTCAATGAAGCAGTTCACTACAAGTTTTAACTCATTATTTACGCCGTCTACTTACAGTGCACAGAAACTCGGTGAAATGCTCTGGTAACTTCTGCATTATTAGTTTGGTATAAAACGCGTCGTTTAGTACAATGGATAATTGTGATCCTTGGATTCAACAGTATCGGGATAGCTGAGAAAATCTGAATGTTAACATATTCAAGTCACCGAAACCAATGAAAACTAGAGGTTTTCGATTTTTCACTTATATGCAGCCCACTGCACTAGATCGTCATGTAACAACACAGTACATACGAAAATGCATCAAAGCGATGACAAAGTCTAATCTTCAGTAGTAATTAACTATTCGTAACACAACTGTCTTTCCAAAGATTCACTGTGCCTCCTACTGTGAATTAGCGTCCAATCTCTTCCCTGAAGGTTGAGTCACTCTTATGATGAAGTATTGCCGTCTTTGTGAAAGGCTAATCTACATCACACAAACCCGGAAGTCTGGCTCATCAGTAGCTTTGAACTAGTTTTCAGTGTCTACACCCAGTTCTACTTCGAAGTCAGGTCCCACCGGAAAAACTGCTGATAGCCTTGTCAATATTTTTACCACTCGCATTGTAGTCAACATGTTAGTGACTGATACGAGTGCTTAAGCGCTAGAAACGGTATTCACTTGTACCGAAGTTTTCTAACTTCAGTGTTATAAACCAAATCAGCAAACACCCCTGATTCACAATTAAACCTGAAGAACATAAAGCGCATGAGTATATAAAAATCCAACGTTCGTAGAAACGTGATAGATTATTTCAATGCTGATTCCGTCGTCAGTATACAAATGACCTGTCCGGTGTTCTAAGTCAAACGGTTTTGGGAGGATAAGACACAAAAGTGGACAGATTGTAACCGTCTTTTGAAAAGCCTAATGCGCCTGCTTGCAGAAGAATCGATAAAATGAAGTGACTACTATTGGTAACAGTTAAATTCATTGAACACACTTTGGCGTTCTTTGGAAACCATAAGAAACCTGATTTCAAAACTTACTTACAGTGTAAACGTGTAAGAATTTCCTTTGTCCGCACTTCGAAGCTAATGACATCAGCTACCAGCTAAGAATGTATTTCACAAGAATACTTGAAAGCACTTCCAAGGTGGTACCTCAACATCCGGTCTTTTCAATTATACAGACACCGACCATATCAAGATCTACGTCAATCATTCGGTGTGTCAAATCACATTGCATCAGTGACGACATGCATGGGCGTTTGACTGCCAACATTGCAACAGAACAAAGAGTCGGCTAGGTCGTAGGGTGAGTGTCTAAATGCGGGTCAGAGACGTAACACGGTAAATTCAAAGCAGAATGTAAACAACCAGCATAATGCACGTCTCTGATCTTCTGGTCTGTTTAATGAATAACAACCGAAATTTATTCTAGATTAAAAAGAAATCATTTTCTTCACCAATTCTGCTGACCTTTTTCTGTGACAAATTGGATATCTTAGGAGTAAGTTAGATGTGTTATGAATATAGTTTCACATAGTTCAGCCGCACCTTTTGCTTTACGACCCCTAAGATGATTTAAGTAGTAGTTCGTCAGAAGTTGATGATAACACATGGCTGGTTTTGTGGTGGTCAGAAACGCCTGCCTGGTGAACCTTGTTTGCACATCTTTCCCGCTTATTGACGGTAATTTGACGGATAATCTGGCCAGGTTACCACATATCGCAGATTCGACAATTCTCTAGGATCTTACGAACTGAGTTTGCATAGTTCCTTTAAATGCTCGTGACTTCACTACACTATGGTTGTCACTCCGACTAAGAAAAAATGACAAACAATAGATAACTCTCAAATGAGTTTTTATCTTCTGAAGGCCTGTCTGCTTTTTTATTAAGCAATATGAATATTTTACATGGTACGCCGTCAAATGGAGCAAACTTTCCTAACAGATACATTATGCAGGAAAACGTTCCTGCCTTTTTGTTTCAGCTTTTTATGTTGTAATCTTATAACGTATATGTGACATATTTCAGTTTGACTTTGGCGTACATGAATAATCGATTGCTTCCATTGGTTTCAAACTCCATCAGTTGTTCCCAAATCTAATTAGTCTGGCTTTTTCTTCTGGTCTGTTAGTGTGGTTCAATACGTTTACTTTTCCGTCGTCTGTAGGACGCATTCAAAACCGGGTGCATTATATAGTCTATAGTTCGTACTCGCATGATCCATGTGTGCTTGTGAGTAGCTAACCACAAACATAATGTACCCTTTTCTTGCTCTTTCTCATTTTAAACCGCAGTCCGTGCTATCCTTCGTCGCCGGCGTAGACTGTCTTAGTTAGGTGACTTTCAACAGCAACCAATAACAAACAATTTGGTCATGTGACCCCTGCCTGATTTTACAATCCGCATCAACTTTAATCCAGGAAGCTGTAGCCAATACATCTCTTAATATGCATACTTGTTTTATATGTATGAATTGATGTACAAACCTAAACGGATGATGGAGTTAACACAATTGACGCAATCCAACAGGGCGTTAAGTTACAAATTTGTTCGGTACTAATGAAGCCATTGAAGTATACTCCTGTCAGCAACTCAGAACGGATACTGAACTCATTTTGTAACATTTTAGGGTCACCGAAAATAATTCTGCGATTTCGAATGCATCTAATAACTGAGGTCGAACTTATTGATCTCAAGATAAATGCAAGTCTGTAGCCTCCCAAATGTAATCAATGTCGATTATCGGAAGTGGATCAATGTCAGTAAAGAGTTCATAAAACTTTAAGCAACTGTAAAAGTTGGAGAAACATGACTACATAGTCAGAGAACACGACACAAGCCGCACCGCAAGCTCTCACTACGGAGCAAACGGTTGCTGGTAACGAAATGGGTCGTGCACACTTCGTTTGAGAAGAACAGCTGGAATCGCCAAATTATCTGAAACCTTCACTTAATTCTGAGTACAGTCGTTTGGTCATACTTGACCACGTCCACTGAAGAGGCCGGCAACTAGGATTCAGCCATTATTGATTTACTGAACAAATTCACTGCTTCACTTTATGCAGTAGCTGTTTGAATAAATTAGTCCAATGAAAACAGTCCTCCTAGCAATTTTACGTTAATGGACATTTCTGGAACTCAGGGTTAATTAACCGTGACACGTACCCAAGGCACTGACCTTGTTTGTGTCGCCTATCCAGATAAAAATATATGTGCATTCTACTGTTCTTCCCGGGTGAGGTGAAGGTCATTCACTAACTGATGGCAGAAGCATCTACTTTACCTTATCTGTAATGTGCAACTGTCTGAAATCATCATATGTCGCATGATGATTCTTACCTGCTCCGGTCGTCGATAGATAAAATTGATCACCTAGAAGCCCATAAAACTGACGCTAAGCAAGAAAATTAAACTCTTTGCGACTGTCATGATTTTTGTCAAAGTAAACATTTTTCAATGGAGCTATTGACATGGCGACCATATTATAATTAACTGCTTAATTAATCACCTCGATACAGTCATCTGGGAAACCTGCTGGTGTATATTTCTGTTGTTTTACTTAACTTTCAATCCCCAGTATACTGATTCATAAATACATGAAAAGGTTTATACTGCACAAATATCCAGATGGCGAAGAGAGGACACAAAATTAGCTAGCTGGTTTCATTTCATATACTATATTCAAACGCAAACAAATGAACAACAGCAAATGACTTTACACAACCTGCTCGACTTCGTCCAAACAAACTAACACAATTGCTAGATAACTGTGTGGCCCGTTTTCATGCACTGCAGAATAGTACATCAGACTAACAACTATGACTAACTTGAAACAAGTCCACTGACCAAGAAAGCCGAAATTCAACCAGTTGTCGGACTTGGGACTAATTTTTTGGGTCACTTTTGAAGTTGCGTTTATTTGAACATGGTAAATCTACCTCCTGCTCGACTTACGCTACGCCGCAACTGTAGTTGGTGTCTGCGCTGCAGTCAATTTATTAAAAAATTCCTTTTACACAATGACTTGGTGAAAGATGTTTCATTATGCAATCACCTGAGATTACATATAGCACAGATCTGAAGGTCATAATGCGCAGTTTGATCAAAATTTAACCTGGCCGATAAAATGAGTTGTTTTGTTTCACTTTCATGGAAGTTAACGTTTTAGTGACAAATAAACTTTTCACGACCTTTCTCTACCACAATATGTCAACCCCTGAGCATTTCATTAATAGGTCAGGAAACCTGATCATCCATTAACGAAGGGCATTAGTTTACCTGAACGGTTGTTTGAGCAAACCATACTTTCTGCAGCTTAAATCGAATCGCTTGCAGCTTTGGTTGTTTTCGATTGATCTGGCTCTTTCGAGGAGTGTTTACGCAGAGTCAATGGGAAACCCAAGGAAATCCGCATACCGTTCAGTCCTCTGGGTTTGCTCACATACTGAACTTTACAGTTTGCCATCATATTTCCGGAATATAAATCAATCTCTTTTAATTACACAGCTCAAGTGTGAATCATGTGTAAGAACGGTATGAGTCTAAGTCTTCATAAATATTTCAACCTAATTCTGGTTTTTGAACCTATCGATATGTCATCCACTTATTTGTTGTATTCCACTTAACTCAGTATTTCTGAATCTTCTTTTTCTAATTCTACAAAAGAACTATATCTTACTGTTGAGTTCGGTATATTGTCCATTGTGTTTCAGCATCATTACCCTCAATACCAACTATTGAAACTATCGCAACTCACATATGCCCGTTTACACTTGGTTGCAGAGCAAGTTGCGTAGGCAGTACTGGACTAACTTTAACCTCCCGAATTGTCGAGCATGTCCCTAAATGTATGTAAAAATCTGTATCACCGAAGAACGACAGTGTTAGCATAACACACAAATAACTGTAATTCACAGACGCTACATAGTCTCCTGCCACTGTCCACACTATCAACCCAGTTTGTGCATTAAGAGCCATACTATGTAATTCCGATGTACTATTCCGGCGGCTTGTCGAAGCTGTTCGAACAATCTACTCGGATAAGCTTTCTGTCTTGAAAGAGTTATTTCTGAAACTAACAAGGATAAGAACTGAAAGATTAACCACCTCCCTAGTGGACTGATGCCTCCATTGGTCTGTTTGCGCAAATGTTTACTGCTCTGTCAGCAGATATTAGTTACACCTATCATGATTCGGTTGAAAATTTCTCAAATCTGTAAAATGATTTCACAGTTTTTTCCCTTCGCAATAAAATAATAATGTTGACTGGCAAAACACGCAATCACGAAGTTAACCACTAAATGAATGTTTCCAACCCGAAAGACACTAACGGGCAATGGTCATCCAACAATCAAACACGTTATGGTGTCCACTCTACCAGTCGCCTTAAAAGTTGATATACAATTGTAAACATCTTGGAGAAGTTAACAAACATCTGGTTGGACGGCGAAATAAAAAAGATCAAATGGATATGTCAAACTAATAAACTTCATTAAAGTTATTGGCCACTGTTTGATGGTTTTCAACTAATTATTTGGTTACTTTTTGTGGCATTACATAGTGGTTATTAAAATGAGCTCGTTAAATGAAGTCACGTGCTGCTACACTCATTGGGCATCTCAGTTTTTATCTTTTCTTGAGACATTCTTATGATAACTGGAAGATTTCCACATCTACTTCTTTAGGTATTCCCGAAAATGATAGGTTTCCTTCTCTTGGTTTTGACTGTCACATATGCTTCGGTTGCCAACCCGAAATCGACCTTGGAGTGTGGGCAATGAAAGCACTAGAGCGTATGTGCGAAGGCAGAATGTAGGCCGCACGCACGCAGTCAGCTGGTCTTGACAGATCGTCAGTTCGCATGAGCTTGTGTGGTATTTTGAACTGACATTGTTTTGTTCAAAACTTTCGAGAACGGGAAGATCGTTTATTTTTAAGACGCACAGGTTCACTTGTAAATACTAATGAAACCAATTCGGCGGGGTTCTATTACATATTTCTTCATGACTTCGATCATGTACAGTCATTATGGGGGTAACGGATAGTACACAGAGATGAAACAACTGTTTCGTTATCCAAAGGGATTTGGAATGCTTTACTCATCACATTTAGCAATTGTAATAGAAAGATTCAGTTTACGGTGTTGCTGTCAATTACCTCAAAAATAAATTCATACCTGTGTGAAAGTGCATCATCTGGTTTGCTTCCTAACAGTTCTCAGGAACATGATTATTATTCTCCAGGAATAAATCCGCGACAGAATGCAACGTTTTAACAGTAAACACGCCGTGATTAATTGGAGTGAACACTGGTAGAATAAGACATCAAATACTTTCTTCCGATAAATGAAACAGAGTAACATAACGGTCGTTCGGTCCACCTCATTCGCGAACTGTGAGTAGACCAGACAATTTAGATTACCAATGCGCAGACATCAAATCGTCGTTGACTGCCAATCTGCTGTGGGGCAGTTCACAGTTGTCAGTTGATTGTAAATGGCCGCATAATTATAGAATGCCATCTGCTTCGTATCCACACATATAGTGGCTTTCATTGTCAACAGTGCCCTCTTTTCTCAGTCCCGGGCGATCGTATCTGTTACACAGTTATGGTATCCTAGATTCCTCCTCATATGAAAGGTTGCTCACCAGAACACGTTAACTCAACTGTATTAAGTTAAACTGAAATCTGTAGACTATTCTGACACCGTCCTTGGATTAGATTATTTGTGAGTGCTGTCTAACAAACAGGAGAAAGTGAAAATTACATTTTTGTGTCTAAGCAGTGTTTTACAGATCTGCTTCGGCTACCGTGTAACAGATAGCGAGTAGCATTCAAGGTTTGTAGCCTAGTATTTGATTGCATTTTTAAACACAAACTTGTTTGATTCGTACTCAGCTATTTGCTAAACATTGAATAGTTGTAAGTTTTGGCCTATTATTCTCAGACAATGGAAATTTGTTAGTGTTAGGAGAAGCGTCTACTAACGAAGCAGCTAAAGCAAATCACGTCATATCGGTTGGTCGATCCAGCTCAAGGTGAGTTGACCTGTTTCAGCTCACTCAGTTAAGTAAACTACAGCTGTGACATCGAACGCCTGTACGTTATCTGAGCTGTTTTCTCCCGTTTACTCTCTGATGCCCCCTATAACCTGATCCGTTATAACGTCTTGGCTGCCATATATGATCGTCTCGATTGATTTGCTCCGCGTTTTGTCGGCTATTTGTGGTAATCATTTCACCCTATAAATTTAAGGCCTATGTGGCTTAGTTCTGACTCGTTTCGTCCTTCCAATAAACGCTGTTGCCGCATCTATTCTCATTCTCGGTTTTGAGTGGAACGAATGAGCGTGTACCGAAAGGGACGGTCTAATGGTTAATGAATTGAACATCGTGAAGTATGGATTGAATTTGTTCATATGTTACCAAGTAGGACGGATTTTTCACTTGTGATACATCCGACTACTTAATTTCAACTCACCAGCTTGAATCTGTCTTGCTTCGCCATAATTGCCCCAGATTTCTAATTAATAACTCAATAATACTAGACAAAAGCTGACTGACGTTTGGTAGAAGTGGGGTGGCTCAAGTGGCGTTGACTTGTCTCTATTATGTTTGTGCGGTTTCAAGCAATCGTTATCATGAATTTTATCCAACCTTCAGCCAGGCATTGTTGAAGACAACCACGTGAACCCCTATTTCATTGACTTCAGATTAGACACGTCCGAATCATCGAATACGACAGTTCCTTCGTATTTGCAGCAGTAATCGCGTGATTGAAGCTTAAACCCTGGCCGTGGTGTGGATATGAGCTACTGAGGAAGCTTGATGAGAGCGAAACTCCAGCAAAGTGGTTCTTTTAGAAAGGGGTTGGTTGGAAAGTGTACAGCAATGCGGAAGCCGCGACTAACTATAAGTGTTTGTCAACTGATATCAGAGGTCAAGAGTTGATACAAAATTTCCACATTAAAGAGGACAGAACACGGTTAATATTTCTACTGCTGTTGTGCAACAAAATGTACTGATCGAACAAGCGGACTTCTGTCCAAACGCATTAAACATCAACAGCTTGCTATGATTCGAACTAGAGGCACAAAATCAGGTACTGGATCAATCGAATTAGACGCTTTGGCAGCAGTCGTCTAGTGAACACGTTTAGGACAGTTCGGTTGGTCAATAAAAACCTTGTCAATTAGTCCCAATCAGTCAAGCAAGGAATTTTTGGAGCAGCGGAATTTGTCCTTCTCATATTATGTAAACCGGTACGTTGTTCACATAAAAAACTATCTTAGGCTCTACAACTACCCTTACCCCGAGAGGTCCATGCTGTGAGCTCATTCGTTTACTGGACTTAGACTTTTATGTGTCCAAACTAGCCCGTATTTACTTCAGTTGAATTTAAGACCTTTCAGCACTTGTAGCTTTCGCATTCCTGTGGACTCTTCATTCGGCTTATTGCGAAATGAAGACTGATTCGACCACTTAGACACCCCGACTGATTTTTATTTTTCCTTATGACTGACCGGATTATTGATCAACAAAACCATGTTTGCCTTGTTTCTTTTCCAGCAGCGGTTCAATTTTTCAAGCACACAAAACGAAGTGCGTTCGACTGACCTATGAACTTTAAAAAGTGCCTAAACACACTTGAATAAACAGGGTTTATTGCGTGAGTAATGTATTAAGCAGTATTGAATTTGCGACTTGTGGCTGATAGAATGTTTCAGTTATTCTTAGACATTCGCCACATGTTTAGAACGGCTGAAAGTTTGTGAAATGGTCATACAGCAAAAGTACCGTTTCTAGACTGTTCTGTTCCAATCATTCAAGGGAACTCGATGATTTAATTCTACGCGTGTGTTCACAGACATATTTGAGACATACTGTGCTTCCCTAAAACACCCACTTGTATGGTATTTGTACTAATAAGAAAGGTTACAGCGCAAAAGTTGACCTGGTGTCCCTCCCAATCTTTGTGGATAGAGATAGCCGGTTACAGTCAAGATGAACGAGAGGGGAGTATTCAATTTTCCAAACTTCAAGTATACACGCGTATGTCTATAAACTTCATGTTTTCAGTCCGATAATAAAGCATCAAAAAACGCTGGTAGAAACTGTTCGTTCCGCTGGAGTTCTTCATCTTTTGCTAATTCTGCCTACTCTAACTAAGTTGTTCCAACTCGTTTATTGGAGAATTGTGGCGGGTACTGAAATAGATCACATTAAGCCATTTATGATATATCTTATCTCTGAATCTGGCAACCATAACCTCTACCCAGTTGCCTGAAAAAATGGCAAAAAACTGGTAGATGTTTCTCGCGTAGACGAAGAACAGAAACCCTGAGGTTGTAGCCTACTGCTAACAAAATCTTCCTCACAGTCAATTTAACAAATTTTAGCGAAGTAGGGATGAGCCGCGTAAAATTAGTCGACCAATTTTTCCGCGTGCGTAATAGAATTATTGTACTTGGATTCGTAGTGACAAGTGCTCGTCAAATCAATTCAAGTTGATTGCTATCCTAAGGAGAATTAGTACATATCTAAATTGATAACTGCGGACTCGTAGATGTACAGTGAGAACATATAGACAAGAGCGACATTCACTTATCAAACAGCATATCTCTTTATCGATTATCTACCTCGTAAAATATACCTATTTGGTCCGGTAGCTCCTGGGTTGAGATTTATCATCTTTTATTCATTTCAACCCTCTTAAATAGCCAACTGTTCCGAAATTTGGTCGTCTTTCCATTGAGCAAAGAACTTAACAGTTCGAACCCATGAATGTAACAATCAATATTAGGTAGTAAGTAGTATATCTGGTTCGGTTGTTTTTGTACGTCTTCTTGTTCGAATCCGCAATTATGTTGTAAACAAACTCCTTATTAAGTTGAAATATCAATGAAGGCAAATACATGACAGTTGTTGTCACTTTATTCACTGTGTGCCACTTTTTCTATTCAACCCAAAATTTACTGGCGAAGTTGACACGTACTATCACATCGAGTCATGCCTCTCATAGGTAAAGGCACCTGTCCCAATTGTTGCTGTGTTGCACCTCTCAACGGTTTTTTTCTCACATTACTCATAAAAGTTGTATATTCGCACTTCTTTAGAGGTTGTCGTTAACAAATGGTTACGACAACAGCTACTTATTCAAGTCAAGTTTCGACCGAATCATATCATCCACCAAACTACAAATATTCTCACGTCGCGTCTCAACCATTCCGAATAATCACGTGTGATGTTTTAATTAATGAAACACTAATTCGATTACTGTCAGTTCCACTAATCACCAGCTATGGTTTTATAAACGTGGTGCCGGTTCACGTTATTGGCTACTGAATAATTGACGAAATTCAGTCAGTCTATACGTACCTGCATGTCATTCCGTCCATTCAGAGTTTATTTGCGTACACGCTAACTTTGACAATTCAAAAGTGTGAGATGCTACAAGCTGATATATACATTACATAAATACATCTGATGGCGTCTCTCACCCCTTCCACCAAACATGCAAACGTATGTAGGCAAGTTGCTTGGTCTAGCAGAATGGACCAGTGTGTGTGTGGACGGTCAAAAAGGGCAGTCAAACCTAAGCAGTGGACATTGAATGACAAACTGATCAATGTGTATGCACATAAAGTATTCGGCTGAAATTAGCTGTGGTGGTCACCACCAGTTATGATGCGATTTTTACACACTGATGACAGTCTGTCTAGCTCAGCTTCGGCAAATCCTAAGCACAGTTACACAGTGGATTCTGACTTGCTAAACAGAGCAGGTTGCGTGCACTTGCGTAAATTTGTACTACTCTTTTAAATGCAGTCTGATAACAAGCATTTGGATTGGGCACTATCGGACTGTTTGCAACAATTTCTGTCGTACTGTATTCAACAACGGATATACGTGAATTTTCCTAACTGCATTAGCCTGTGACGACAAAGTATTTGCCATTTTTCTCTGTGATGTTGGCGTCATTCATAACAATAAGCCCGACAGTGGTTGTCAATCATTCTGCCGAAAGTGAACAAACATTTCCGCATGCTTAAACGTTTAGTTACCCAACCATTTTCACAATTCCAATTAATGTGTAGCCAGCTAAAATTTGCTCGCCTGGTTATTTATTCTGTTTCACAGACTAAATTAAGAACAGGCTAAATCCAGTTCAGTGTTTGTAATGCGGAACGACTGGCATCTCGAAAACAGTCATTTACAGTTCAAATGATAGTTTCATCTAGCGGCAGTAGACCAATCAACGATTTTTAAATAATGTGGGATGTTTTACTGCTGTTCTTATCAGAATGAGTGAAGAGTTCATAAGACCACTCTGTTCTCGATCTGAGCAGCTATAAAACACCTTGCTCTTTCAACTACCCTACTTCCGTATTCACGCCAAACACCTATCCATTCGCGAACGTTTTAACAACACAATTTGACAGGATACGACAGCGCAAATAGTATGTGTTTAGTAGTCAAAATTTGCCGGTAGCGTGCGATCGATTGCAGGATTGTTGCCATTCATCAAGTATGCGTACCGGGTGATTACCAAACATACTACTTATGCTACCACACCCAATATAACTATAATGCCACCTCAGAGCTTGAAGCAAACTGAGTTTCTGTGCAGTCCCAGTTAGTGGTCTTAATATCAACAACGATTTACAAATTCCATTGAGTCTGAGATAAACGGCACACCTAACTCGCAGGAGAGTTGATAACTACAGGCAGACAGAACTTTAACCCTGACGTTACCGTAAATTTGTCAATAGATCCTCTTCTACGCAGAACACAAGATAACGTATTTTAAAATCCAAACGCTGGTCACACACTAAAGAGATCCAGAAGTGCTGACACGCTTCTCAACGGATTCTTAGTTTAGAATACCGTTTTCAACCTAAATTTAAAGGCCAACCAGGTGATTATATAAGATTTCTTGGTATAGAATGCAGGCTACACAATCTAACAAAAGCTATATCGGGAAGAGCAAAGGCATCGATTCAGTCAACAATTAACTCTAAAATGATGAAGTTCGACGAGGTTCGCCAGATTCCTCATTATTAATTACACATCATACGATGAAGTTGTCATTTTGGTGAATGTCATTGGTCAGTTTTTAGTAGCCGCCTACCTGTGACCTGTTAACAGCTTGTGTGAGCTGTGTTCTCTTTCAGAGTGCAGTCCTCGTGTTGCTCACTATAAAATATTAAGGACAATTTTTAAACTATCTCACAACTCCTAGCCTCATGAAATAAACGAGTATATTTAGTAGAAAAAGGCTGCTTTGATTGCGAAGATATCGGCAAGTAATCCAGTCACAAAGTGGTTTGTGACGCTCCTAAGATCCTTTTAGTGAAGATCACCAGTGAAATATGGCAAACGCCACTAACGTTTGTAGCACACTGAGTTGCTACTTCGTTCATTTTTTGTGGATTTCAATCGCTTTTCTTCTTTATTGCCAACTAAAAAGTATATAGCTCCGTATTACCAGTTGCGTCCAACCAAATACATAACTAACATATACATATGCGTTGTAAGCACTTCTGAAATGCTGTTTTTACCTCTACAAAACTTCAGTTAAGAATGTGTTGTAGAAATTACATTTTAGCTTGAAGTAATAAGGCAGCTTAAGCACTAATGCTGAGTGAATACTGATATGCGTTTGCATGTGATCATTGGGTAATATCTAGCGTAGTAAGTTGTTCCGTGGTTAACGGATTTACACCCATGAGAAGGTATTTCAGATTACAGATATCGGCCATGGTAAGGATACGCGCTACTGACGAGCTCCGGGAAAAGTAAAACCCCAGACTAGTACTCTAAAAAAGTTTACACATATCCAGCAATTACAAACGACTGTGAGTTGTATTCACTTTACACGTGACTAGTGTTGAAATGCTGATTGTATTTAGCTGACTGATTCGTTGCGATTTTAACGAGAAGGGATTTGTTCAGCGTTTCACGTTTGCAACTGTTCGATATATCACAAATCAGATGACAACTAATATCGTTTCTTGGATCATCGTTTATTCTATTTATTTTGCATCCTGAGATTAATGACAAGGGTACATTTTAGCTTTGAATAACAAAGACTGTTGTCGAGGAACTTTCGTACACAAGCAGCTACATTTCAAATAAAATTCCCAAGTGGCACTTCAGCCATTGTCACCAACTTTAATCAAACAAAACATTCACCACGTTCATTAACTGACTAGTTGATGATTGTCATCAGACTTTGAAGAGGAGCAATTTCTCCCAGTCTAGCTTCGTGGACGAGGTAAGTATTTGTCTGTTTTTTTCTAAAACAAACCAAAACAGTTGCCCAAACAATTCGTGTCTTATTTCGGGCGACAAACTATTAGTGGAGTCCTTGTTCATTCATGCCAATGAAAAACATAACTCAAAACTCTCGTTATCAAGTGGCGTAGACTGTATTACCCCGTCATATAATATTCAGAAGAATATCTTGTTAGTTTTTTGGCATAAAAGTCAAGAAATGCAAACCGGAACAGATAATGTAAGTCCAATTTATTGATAGTCACTGTACTACTGAGTTCCAATTTGTTTCCGTCTAACGGATTAAGAGAGCTCAAATGAAAGTGGGGATAGCAGGCATCATGTTAGAATATACACTGAACATCACTCACAACTGATCGCAGCTTCTGCTTTGTTGTACTCATCACAGTCAACCCCTTCGCAAAGAATCACTTTACTTGGGTTTTGTTCTTGTCAGACTTCCTCAGTAAGTCATATTCTTACGACGGCCAGTGTTTGAACTCTATTCACGCAAATACTGCTGTAAATGCGGTTCAGCTTGTGTATACGATAATTCGGACGTGTTTAATGTGAGGTCCCAATAAGTCGTCTCTCCAAAAAAGGCTGGCCGAAACCCCCACAAGCATGCGAAACCTGCGAGTGTCTGTGAATGGTGTTCGAATCAAATTAGTCAGACTTCTCCGCAGTTTATCACTGAGCATACTACAGAAGTTTTTTATCTACAGAACCGTCTGTGCTTGGGTTACAAGAAATCTAACAGAAGCGATGTGACGATCTTTTACCAGTTTTGTTAGCATAAACACAATACCTTTCTGATTCCCAGTGTGCACTGATTACAATCCAAGGGATAGAATCAACCATTTGATGGAGTCATCGTTATACTCATCATCAAGCTGCTAACCGCCTACAGGACCGACTGCGTCCATTTATGTTAAGCTTATCATATAACGACAGCCGAAGTAAGTTTTGGAACGGCCACCTTTATATTAATGTCTTCCTAGTATAGACTGAACTAATCAGCTGAGCCAGTAAAAACGTCGATGTGAATATGTTTTAGTATGTATACACTAAATTACTGTGGAAATTTTGGTGGGATAAATTTGTGCTACTACTTTTGTCTTTCGTTCCATTAACCTGTAACTCGTTTGCACCATTTACATCACAAGTTTGTTTTATTGGGCAGATACAGTTTTTGACAATCTGACCTGTTCTGTCTAACAAATTTCAGCTTATCTGTCCACCCAATCTCTAGTTTTTGTGCTACGTTGTCATGACAACTTCCTATCGATGTTTCTGGTTTACCATAGGGAACAGTAAATATGTGGTATACACCACTTTAATCGTGTCGGTAACTCGTTTCTTTAAGATTAGTAACTGACGATTTCTGTACTAAGCTCAGCGGCTGGACAATCTATCAGCTGCTCTGTTTACGTGCTGTGACAGGAGATGATTTCGGAAGATCTGATTTTTAAGTGACCAATCGATACCTACCATTCTATTTGTATACCCACTGGGTAAATTTTTCAACTTCTTTTTGGACCTGAACAAGGCAAAAATTTACATAAATAAAAAAATATATACTACACAAACTTGGATGCCTTTGATAGGATTGGTAGACGCTCTCTCGATTATTGTCGACTTCATATTGACAGATTCGGCATGTGTCACTGCTCAGCCTGCATGTTCAATTCAGCGTGAACACCCGCATTTCAAACTGTACTCTTTGTCTATGCTAGGTTGGTGGTTTATAGAAAATACAATCATCGCTGCAATATTTCGCGGTCTATCTTTCAACTGCTGGTATCTAAAGTTCTGTCTCACTTCAGTGAAGTTTATCTAAAGCAGAATACTGGAGATAACGTTCTCAATACAAATCGACAATCTTTTGGTCTCATGTCTGTTATCACCATTTCTCAATGAAAAAGTTTAAGCTCAAATGATTTCCGAAATGGAAAACTTGGTCAGTCCTTATCATTACTAGCTATAAGATGAACATTCCGGTAAGATAAGTTTCGTTCCTGTAGGAATTCGTTGTGTAAAAACAGTTTGCCAACCGTTACCAGCGATAGTTTTTCAGTATATGTATCCTGGCCATCTAGTCATATGATTAACTGAAGGAGTGAGGAATGATTGAAGCCGTTGCAACGGGGTGCGGAATTGGACAGATCTAAGTTATTTTCATCTTCTGCCCACAACAGCTGGCCTGCCATGCACGTGAACAAACATTGAGCAAACAGACTCATAGCGCTTTTTGAGTAAGCAAGCTGAAATCGGTATCAAGCAAATGAACTGTTAAGAAATAATGCCCGTGACCCTCTAAATCATACCGACGAACATTAACAATCACTCGCGTCAATCGTGCACCAACATTGAAGTACTCTGTCGTAAATTACCTTCACAGAGGTGACTTGAATCGGCTACGCAGATCAGAACAAACGTAATGGAGTAGTAGCTGCTGGTTCCTTTTGTTTCTATGTAAACAACCTAGTAATGTATAATCAAGAAATTGTTGGGAGTATTACATATGTTGTAAAACTGACTCTTCATTTCTTTGAAGTCTGTGCCTAGTAATTCCATTAAGATACTTGCATCAGAAAACTGTTAGGTAACCCAGAATTGTAACCACTGCGGTCAAAACCAAGAAAAATTCTTCGTGGGTTTGGTCGCATCTATGCTCTCTGTGACCTAACCAAGTGATACCAGTTCTAAAACTGATTACCTCTTAGCGGCCTCCTAATTAAGTCTTGTCCATGCATACTGAAGCGTATTGTACCGGATGCCGCTTTCCAAACTAACCAGTCAGTCTGTATGTAACAGCATGCGATATTTGTATTATACCATTATATTCTGTCATGCATATCAGAGTATGACTGCATTTGTATTATGGGAATATCGCGCGTGCATCAGTACTGTTCGTCGGTATGCCTCTAAGACAAATAAGTCTAACCTACTGATGCATGCATTCAGCTCATAACGTAAGCTACTGTGATTAACAGTATGCGACCTTTCCCTGACTTTCTGGATACATTACTAACTCGATAGATCAGAAAGAATGAGCTCATCAGGTTTCTCGCATGGTTTGCGTCTACTAACCACATAAGCCCTTAAACAGCATCGAGTAGGTCTTACTGGATAACATTTCCAAATATGCTCAGATATATTCACGTTGTAGTTTAGCCTGATCGACTTGTTCCGGATGAACAAAGGGAATGGCGTACAGAGCAACAGACAGCATGGACAGTAAATGTGCGTGTTAACTCTCTCCTGGTGATTTATGATAATCCAATCAGTAACGCGTAATCGGCAATTTTAATGACGCTGATTCAGATGGTCGGGTTACCAAGACCAGCAATTAAATCCGATAAAAGTCAGAAAAAACGATCGAAATTATTGAAATTTTCGCAGTATTATTGACAAAAATTACAACAAAAATGCCCTTTCATCTTGAGTGCGAAATACCTAGATACTCAACTTACCTAACAGAATAGACATTCAGAATGATGCGTCCGCAAAACGGTCGCCAGTCAAGCGGGAAATGACTTAGTAAAACCGTCCGGTATGGATAAATGTCAGAACGTGTGAAACAATACCAAGTAAGATCGTGTTAGTTGGTAGTCAACGTTGGCTACTGAAAAGAAAACAGACATCGTTTACGTGTAGCCAAAGTATGGCAGACATCATAATTGGTTATTGTTTACAGCAGAAAACAAAATAAATACAAACCTTCGGCTGAATTTCTATCAACAGACCGAACATGCCTTAACAAGTCCAATGTTCAACAATGTACACAACATAAACTTACCAAACAAACTTTTACAAATCCAACAGCATTCTTCAACTGCAAATGCTAAATTGTTATGGAGTTACTCGAGACACGTAAATGAGCTGTCTAATGGTGGTGTGCCAATTATTACATCAAGCTTTTTGTTTTGGGTTTCAGAGTCTATGCAGCCTTTAAAACTCAATGCAGTGTAACCAGACGTTTGTCTTCAGGGTGCAGCTTGCGCAGTTTTCTGCCATCCATTATATGTTTGTGAATAAAATGTACGGGGTAGCGCTTTTCAAAGTAAGTTTGCACTCTTTGGATGCCTTTCACAAACGTTAGCCCATTGCTTATAGCGTTTTCTGCTAGGCTTGCATTGCGTTGTGCAGTAAGCATTCCATGACCTTGACGGATGGATAAATTCAGAAGTGATGATTAGAATCCCTTGGACAAGACACATCTGTGTTAAATAGGCTAGTTGGAACGGCGTTGAGTTAAAGCCAGAGACACCCCTGTAATGAAATTCATGACTATTTGAATATGCAGTTCAGCTGGCTATTCGGACCTTACCTACTAGGAGCTGATAGATTTGGCGTGATAAATTGGTTTATGTACATGTGCATACATCCCCATAATTTGCAACAAGTTATACTTGTGCCAGTTAACCCAGAGTTATACATTCTCAAACAAAACCGAAGTGATTGATCGTATTTTTCCGATTATGCTCAATGTACAACGCCTTTCTATATGTCTACATTTACATTTTTCATGTGGAATTTCTAGGCAGATATTGTGGTTAGGTGCAGATTGGTGACATCAGCTGGTGTTGCCCACTAACTCGAAACAAAGCAGCCGACCAACTAGGTTGGAACAACACCGGAAAAAAATGAAACGAAGACCTTTAACTGTTCTCATTGATTGAATATGTTGCCCTAACTTGCCACAATGATGGAATCGAACCCTGTAATTCTTCAAGTCGTCACGACTAAACAAGGTCAAGGGTTTGTAAAGAGTACTGAGACGAAGACTTTTTTAAGTAGTAAACAGTGAACAGCAGCCAGCATTTAACTGTCTCAAGTTAGGGATAGTCTTCGTAGGGCGAATAAACACATTGCTACCATCAACTCGAAATGAAATTCATATATTACAGGGTTGTTTAACTAATTGCTTTAGATAGACTGTGCTTGCACCGGAGGTTTGTGATTGTCGTCAAGCTTCTGATGAGAATGGTTCTACTGTTTTGATCTGATTATCGGTCTGAATAAAGCTGTGCATTCAGTCTGGCCATTATCTTAAAAAATACCACATTCGGTAATCACCAGAAGGGATGTTCCCAGTAGGCTTCAAATTTGTTCGACGGTTCGATAATCCTGACTTAATCCCATCGGTAGGTTTGGATCAGCTTGTTTGTTGCATGACAAAGTTGTTTCTCTAATCCTTGTTTTTCTTACGGCAGTGCAGATAGACCGCTATGGTCGTTACCTGTTTGTGTGTCAATGAGTTTGAGTCGTACGACGAAAGACGCAGAAGACTGTGATACATCTTGAGCACAGTATCTTCAGTGCCAAGAACGTGTCGGTTTTCAGCTAACGGTTACATAATAAGTCAACTGAATGTTTTATACAACTTGAAAACTGAATACCACGCTTTCATCAAACAAATGACGATTAACCCTACGGAGTTAAGTCACACAACGATTGAATCTAACGTTCAAGTTTGTTTGTTTATTAACGAAGGAGGAGATTATGCTCAAAGTCGTTGATGAGTTTCAGGAATTTGGTATCCCCACGAGATTGAATTCTAGCATGCAAGTAGCTTGCTCATGAACAGTGTATAGTCTAAAAAAACACAGAGCACTCTCAACAGATACACAGCGGAATGATTCGTCTTTTAGTTATATTTTGTTAGATTGGGAAGAGGGTTGAGAGGACAACTGCATGCAAAATTACTGGTTTTTATCTAAAAATGGCTAACCACAGGGGGTAAATTTAAAAGTGTTCGAGGCACGAGAATGATTTCAACCAAGTGAAAATTTTACTGGAACTTTACCACATACTTTATGGCGATGAGATGCGATACCTAGGTGATATTCCACTGGAATGTGACAGTTTTTCTAAGGATCTGAAATAAAGCAAAAAACCCTCGGTTCACAAGTCCAAAGTGATAAACGACGAGAGATGCATCGAATAGGGAGTGGACTTGCGTGGACTGAATAGACATTTATTGTATGATGAAGTGGGAAATATAACCTTATACAAAATATAACAAATTCCCATCCTACGAAGATATTAAATTATAATATAGTTTAGTACAACAGTGCGACACCACACAGGCTTCCAGTTTAGGACTTGTTTGTGATGTGGCATCTGGGACAACTGTTATGAAGCAGCGCGTCACTTTTGAAAGTGGGCTGCCATTCATAATGATGGTAGAATGCTAGAAATGAGGTTTTCAGAGGTTGTTCCCAGTGTACAAAGCATTTGTCTGTAGATGATTAGCATGTTTTACCGCCAGCTTTGTTTCACCATTTGTGTTCTTTAATGGTCAGAAAGATTGTGATTTGTCTATCTGATACTATTCAGCTAGAATCTTGGTTACCACAGATTGAACGTTATGCCAGCTGGTGGGAGGCGGTCTTAAACTGGACCAATCTACAGGCCTAATGAGTTAGCCAGTCTATGTATGATTCATACAAAATCGGCTTCGTGTCATCTGTGTGTATTTCTGTCCCATTGCGTGTGAATGCATTACCGTTTGGGCTGCGTTACGTCCTACAAGGCAGGCTGCGAAAAGCAGCAACAGTAACTTTGCAGAGCGTCGTGTGAAAATTTTTATTTTGCGTCATAAAACGATAAATTGGTTTTTAGATGGTTGGATGGTCATGTGTTCTGGAAAGACGGCTGATGACTATCTTTATTCGGTGTTGTCCCACAAAAATCAATCGGAATTAAAACCACTGGAACCTGGCTTTTCTGGATAGAATTTCCAGACTATTTGCTGGTAAATTTAACGAAACATCTCGGGTTATAATTGTCTGATAAAAATGTGGATGGATACAAATGAAGCAAACTATGTAATACTAACTTATCTGTGTATCAGTTTCTTGGGAACGGAGCTGGCAATTCTTACAATCTTTTTCCGCAAGAAAGTGAGTAACCCGAACGATTGTGATAAGATGATGTTGCGCACGAATTACTAAAGGCTTGAAAACATTCTGCTCAACATTTCATGGAACTGTTTGACGAGCTCTCACAACCTAACAAGCAGTTATTGGACTGTAAACTGTATGATGAAATCACACATTGAATAACGCTGGATAGATATTAATATTTTACTCCAGGTGTATTTGAACATTAGTTATGAAATTAAACGCGATTTTTAACAGTGTCACTTATAAAACAGCAACAACCAGAGTCCGTTCAATTTTTTCAAGTGATTGATGGATTAGAAAGCCATCTAAGTGAACATGAGTATAATCGACTGCCGATAAACGCAACTTGGTCATAAAAGCAGTTGTTCAATTGTTCACGCGAATAAACGTCAACGAACTGGCTAGGAAGCCGTGACACATCTTACAATCATGTAACGTTTAAGCCTATGGACCAATCACGATGTAAAAGGAATTTTACTAAATGATGTACTGTCCGAATACTGACTGGTGACATCTGACAGTCCTTCTGTCAATCTTGTCAGATTAAGAAAACCACCGTTCACGATTTTCATAATAAGGTTTTTTAAGCGTTACGTATACGGAAAAATTGGGCACTAACATACCGGAGGTTGTCTCCTATTGTGTCACCTGCAAGATTAACAAACACAGAAAATCGTTTTAGTTAGATTTTACCACGTAAAGCGTTTTTAGACTTTTGCCTTTGAATAAAGGTATTACTAAAATGCCTGCTTTACAGTAATTCTGCCAGAACTCTGGATTATTTTGTGTTTAGCAAACAAACGTAAATAAAGAACGCAAACGGAGTGAATCAATTATAATTCATAACTCTCAGCTGGGAATTTTATTTGTTACTAATTAAATCCTGTTTCTACTTCATCTAGCCCTTCATACTTTGTATTGATTTGCGGCTGAAACGTTTTGATGATAAAGCAATGGCCTTGAGTTTTGCTTCTGTTGTAGATTTACAACAGCGTGCATAGTTTCCACGACCGCGGATTGACCTTTGGCCCTTGCGCATATGGCAGGCGTGACAAACACTAGTTTACTGAGCACACACACACGAATTGTAGCGTAAAATATCAGCTTCGGTTGAATGTAAGTGTGTCAGAATTGGATGAATGACCCAAACAAGAACGAGACTGGTTTCTATTGCTTGATGCCGAATAAAAAAGACAAGCGTATCTTATTATAAAGGTTACAAACAGTTTTGAGCGATGTGTAGCTTGAAAAATTCTTAGATACTTATACACGATAAACGGTTCCTCCTTGAGATCAACAAATCCAACCAAGAAGTCGGGAATTTGGAGTTATCGACTGCAGTTCATATAAACTGTGGCTTCTGGGTTCAGGAAAACCAGACAGTCTTAGTAAAATCGTTAAAGAATTATGATTCAGGATTCCGGTGCCACCTGTTGCTCACATCTAACATGATATCACCGAGGTGTTAGTAAATTTGCTGGTTTCACACACACACACAGGTTGGCGGCATCCGAGACGGATTAGCCTGTCACAGTGACCGAATCCAAAGGACGCCTGCGCTTTAAACCATCACCCCAAGTGGCTTGCGCTGCACCACTTGCGGTTCCACTCACACACCACGTATCCGGTGTAAACCCGAAGGAATAAGACCAGTAGGTGTGTGAGTGAGGCCTTTGTGTCCAGCTGGCCAATGCTGGTTAGCCAACTGAATGGCTAGCACGGAAAGGAAATCCTTATCTCTCGGAAAATAAACACACAGAGAGACTGTAATGACAAGATCTATACCAAGGAGAAAGATGTGTGAGATGTAATACAAGAAGTATTTCAGTATACACACATACAGTATACACACATGCACACACACATGCACACTGAAACCACTACCAAACGCATGGATGCAGGAGGTTTATTAATTTGTGATGAAACTTGAACGGAGGAGAACCCAAGTCTAGCGCTTTTTCGATAAGGACCGGCTGGAAGATATACCTCAACATAAGAGACACAATGGAGGATGAGTGTTAGTCAACATAACACAGTCAGATTCCTTGACTTCTATTAGTAAGGAATAGTTGACGACTAATTGAGTCTTTGCGTTTAACTTGACTGCGAACTCCTGACCGTGGGGTTAATGGCGGTAGCTTGCAACGATAGCCGTTTTTATTCATTTCGAACCAGTATGACACACTAAACTGTATTCTCAGATGACTGCAGTTGTGGTCAGTACGTCACCCTCACACACAAGAGACCACAGTTAGAACTCTGCCGTGTGCAGCTCAAACAAGCATGCTTTATGTCTTAAGCCCTCATAAGGAGGACTACCACGATGGTTGAGGAGTCTCGTGAAGATTGGAACACTAACGTCTTACAGTGTTCGCAGTAGCTGGCAAATGTGTGTCTGAAGTGAGGCCTAATGAGTTACCCTATGACCATGACGACTGTGTCGGACAAACGCACAAATTCACAGTGGACGCGACTTTGTTCTTCAGGCCGCCGTCAATAAGATGGTTTCTCAGCTTCCGAAAAAACGAGTGATAACATGAAGGTGATTGTTCGTATTCTGTACACCTTCCTTACTTAGTGTGTTATTATCTGAAGTGGAATTTGTTGTAATGACGTGGGAAAGAATTGTGGACAACACTTTTCTGTCACACACACACTAGTTAGTTAGACTTAACGCCATTTAAGCGTGTTTGTTTATATCGGTTAAGACAGTGTTCGAGTCAGTGTCGGAGACACCCACATGTGCATTGCCATTTGAAACTACCAACTTATATCAGCATTTCCTCTATTTCATGGCTGAATTTGATTATCCAACTAGTTTACTTCGGCGTATGCAGTCCAGGAGTATAAACATATCCAGGGACGTAATGAGCACTCTAGTTCTCGGTGCAGTATACACAAGCCAACTACATCAAAATGACTACAAAAATAGTATGTAACAAGATCTGAGTGTCTTTAGTACAGTGGTAACCCAGTGCTGTGTTTTGAGTACAGTTGTAGGTACTATAATGCCTTACCGCTTGTTACAACTGTGGATCATAGTATTTTGAGTGCCTGAACAAACATTTGTACCTACACAAACTCTGTCACTTTGACCGCAGTCTAATAGCAGACGCGGCTGCCTGAACGTGACAATTCGTGCAATATGAGATCGTCCAGTGAATCCAAAAGAATGAACGCCCAAGCGGGGGTTCCCCAATAGCTTAACTGAAATCCTCTTAACCTATAAATTAAACAGTACGAAATCTTGGAAGGTATAAGTGGTTTTATTAATTCTGTATGAATTTCATTGGAAGTGTGAATATAGTCAGACGAACACGGAGATGATGAAGATATGTGAAAAAATAAGTCAGTTTAACCAACTGCATACTACAGGAGACTTTGGTGTGTGTCCAGCAATATTCAAAACGTAGAATCCTTTCAGAAGTACAAAGTAGAAATAGTGGCATACCACCAGCATGTCCAACTGTCACACAACACCGACTTAAGATTTTCCTTTCGTTGTCAACGTTCTGATTCGGTGGTGTTCACTGGACTCAAATCTACGATGATTTGAATGGGTGCTTGTAAGATTAATCACATCAGTTTGTAAATGTTATGTGCTGGCTTTTACGTGTGTTTAGCTAAAGCGCAACTATGTGGTCGCTTAGTAATTTAAAACAGTGGTTTCATTCACTCTGACAAACAGTTCACGCATTTGAACACGTTTACCTGACATCGGTAACTTGCAAGTAGTTCATCGTTGGCGAGCTGGTGAGAACAAGTGTGAGGGTTCATTGACATGTCTTGAATGCAGGTCATGAGTGACTTAGAGACGCATAAACACACAGGCTTGTAATGTGCATTTTTAGAGACTTAGTCGAACTGGAAAGTTTCTTTTTTGGACATAACTAATAAAAACGCCTCAGATCAATGAGCCCGACATTTCTAGGCACGCGAGCAGCCACTACATTACGTCCACACGTCTGTGCATCTGTGTGTTTGCGTGCAGAACAGAGTGATGATGCGTCAAGAGGGTTGAATGCCAGCAGTAAGAGCAAACGAGGCTCGATAAAATTTGTCGTGCTGAGTAACTGTTCCAATATTGGCCGCGGGGTTGGTGGGTAGGGTCTGAAGGCGGTCCGATAGATCTGGCGACAGGTCGTCCGGAAACTACCGTCAGGGCGTCTGTCGCGACCCAGTTTCAGATTCATCAGTGAGTCGCGCTTTGTCGTTGGTACGCTAAACTGCAAGAGTGAATGAATGAATGTTCGAACTAACTGGTCTCGAGGCCACAAATTTTGTTAGCCTACGTCTAACGTCTGTGACCGCAACATTGAACGACGAGCGGTTTGTGTGGGTGGAGCAGACAAAACAATTCAACTTTCAAACCGACTTTCGGTACATTCCTTTCAATTGGCACGTGTTCACAAACATGCGGTTGAGAATATTCGTTGTCTGCTGTTGTGGTCGTTTGCGTCTCTGACTGAAGACAAGTTCACCGACAGTTTTAAGTTTTTGAAGCGGGCTACTCCTTACACAGCGCGTGGCATTCATAGCTGACAGTATTTTTATATATCAAAACCCACAGTTTCAGTAGTGTTGATGTCTCATGCAAGTAAGTTACACACTCTTTACTTAAATTCCGGGTTATTCCCTCTTTGTCATCTATCTTCGAACATTTGTTACAGGGAACAATTTTTTCTCTATTTTTGTCATTAATCAAGATACACACAAATAACATATGGATACTATTCAGTGATTGGGTTTCTTCAAGACGGATAGAATGAGTTATCTTGGTCACAGTAGGGTTTTTGTGAATCTACAGTTAGCAGCAAACCAGTCCGTTTCATTTTAGTTTGTGGCTGACACTGACAAATTAGATTATGAGTTTGTAGATCCACGGGGTTGTATAAAAAGACGAACGTTTTCTTTATGTACTGCTGTCCGTCAGTTGATCAAGTAAGTGTTGTTTTTAACGATCTACACATGCAATAGAAAGTGAATAGAAATGAACCAGAGAGAAGTTAGAAAGGCTTTTCTTTATTGGCTGGGTTATGTCAGCTTTAAATACTGAAGCATACCGGAGCAACTTTCTAACGGATACGCACAGTTGCTACCCTATGGAGATAAGTGAGGAGAATGAAAGCGGAGCTTGTAATAGGGTACATCTTTCAAGTGTGTACAGAGCTGATAGGTTTAAACAACTCTTCATTGATTCAATCGTGAGCACAGAGGTGGACAGTTTTTGATTATAGAAAACTTATGTTCGCTTTGTAGTCCTCCTATTCGATGACCTACATTCGAATCTTGGTCGCTTAGACACTCATGTCTGCTGGCTGATGATTTGACGTGTAACAGGTGATGAAGATTTAGATTACTCTTCTTTTCTGGCATCCGCATGCATTGGAAATCAGTTCAACATTACTGGCTATAAATTTGTATTCTGAACCTCTCCAGATTTAGGCATACTATCAACTGGAAAGCTCTTCTTTCAACCGTACTCAAAGGACTTCCTGTGATACACAGCCCAACTGTTAGGCAACGTTTTAGATAGAGATGCTGTCACAAAGCTAACCACGCGTAGCAATGCTCACTTTCGCCAATTCTAAGAAAGAGACAAATGTGAAAATTAGATTCCTGGATAAATTTGTAAAATTTCACTAATCCTCTACGTTCCTTGAAACCAGCCGTAATATGTGGACAACATTTCATCAACAGAATATTTAAGTGTCTCTCTTTCTCTATTAATGGTTCCCCTAAGTATCAATCGAGGAACGCCACTGGAAGAGCTACAAGGCACGCGCAGTGGTAGAACAATGAAACTTCTGCAAACAATGTACTGAAAAGCTGTCGAGTTACGGCAGCCAAAGTGGATGGTCAGGCGTGCCTCATAGACTGGGTAACTGGCGAATGTACACAAGTCTATGGGCTTTGTAACAAAGTGCTAGTTTTGGGAAGAATGGCCATTGGGCGTTGGCTCCGTTTGTGAGCGAGTGAACATGTGTGGACTCGCAGAAAAAGTACCGAAGGGAGTACAGCAGGGCAACATCATCATGAAGAATAACAATAACAGCTGTTGTCACATGTTGATACAATAGATGGGCCGGCTCCACCCGACGAGTAGGTTTGCTTTCAATCGCGTGTGCCTAATAGCAAAGGCGGCGCATTCCTTCCCTGTGCATATTCCGCCTATCGCGGTTTGCCATCCGTTTATCATTATGTTGATTGCTTTTGATATGCGGTGGACATTGGCTTTGCAACAAACAGGCGGCTACTGGTTGTAACAATGGGCTGCGCATGCGAACGTACCTATAACTGGACTAGGCACAAGATTTTGTTCAAACTAACACAAGATTAACATCTATGACCCACCCTGGTGTGCACCATAAGAGCAACAAACAAAATCGTGTGAAGACTCGTGAGCTCCTACCACCAAGCTTTAAGACCAAATAGTTCCAGGAAACTTGGTAATAAACTAGGGTTTCTTTATCATTCATAGTCACATTCTTGGTCTAACCAGATGCTTTTCTATTGATGTCAAGAAGGTCATTCCGGTGAACATTTTTTTCGAATATTTTGCTGCATCTCTCACACAATGAAAGTTTACACATTGTTTGACTTAACTCATAAGTTTTTTCCCTAAAACAGGAGCTATCTCCCTTGGTTCCTCTGAATCTTCACACCGATTTGACTTTTGAGAGATCACCTCGGCCCCCAAAAGCGGTACATTTTTGTACTACAGTCCACTTGATCTAAGTACATTTACAGTTTGTATGTAGAGTCACAGACTACAGCAGTTTCAAACATCAACAGAATGACCTATTCTTCTTACAAGTCGGTCCTATTCAATGCCATACTGCGTACAAACAGTTAACTTATTTCTTTCACACTTAGCTTAGTGAGTCGTCGCAAATCGGACAGGGCTGGTTACTTGCGAACAACCTCTCCCCAGAAAGAATGGCTCAACTGTAGAATACTTATTAAAGCGCGAAACTTCTAAAGAGTATTTCTTGAAGTCTGAGAGTATGTAAAACTGTAATGTTGATTCTTCCAAAATGGATCACAGAAATATAAAAGTACACAGTAAAAAGACAGCAAAGCAACCGTAAAATAGTCTAATAGATGAGGCAGTAAAACAAGTAAGATACTATTAACAGTAAAGAGATCAAATTTGCTGCTTGCTGGATTGCTTAGAAGACACTCAGCAGTTGCTAACAGTTATCGATTTGTTTCAGTACCACATCATGATCGTTTTGGATGACAAAACCACTGAGCGAAGGTCTTCTTCTGTCGTGATCGAATGGATCACCTTAGCGAAGCGTCTGTCAGAATAAACGATTAAACAGTCACTATCTGCACATTCATAATTATGTGTTCAACAGCCTCAACTTTGGGCTTGTACGTTGCCGGGCTAAATGGTTGAAACTAATTTGTATAAACATTACAGTAGAAGCGGAATTGAAAAATTTGCGAGAGACTGTCAGCATCACTGTCTGTTCTGAAAAGTACATTATTACCAGTATGAAAGAGAGACTCGTGACGCTTGCCGAACAATACTGATAGGAAGAATGCGTGCTTTGCATTGCTATTCAAATAAAACATATCAACGAACAAGACAAGTCATTGATAATAGTGGTGAGTAACTTTACGATGATACTCCTATAAGAAAAATAAATTTCTGCATGACAACTACAAGTCACTTCCTCATTTGCAAACAGCTTTGTGTGTGTTCTGAAACGGTATGCTCACGGCGCCTCAGTACAACTTAGCAAAAAGAAGAGGAGACTATAAAACACCTAGCGGTTATAGGCTTTTTCAAGGTTGAATTTTACTCCTGATTTCTACATTGTAATTTCTTGTAAAAAATTACCAAACCTGGACGAATTATGGGAGTCCCCCAACCAGAACCTACTGCCCACTGGGATCAAGTTGACTATCCCTCGTAAGTAGACCTTGGTCGGAGATTACTACTATATTGCCTAGGTTCATATCTGGCAAGTGATGGCGTGAAGCATTCTTAGTAAGTAAATGTTGGCTGATGAAAACACTTTGTATTTTGATGGAATGTTGAATTCACCCGTCTCAAGAGTAAGCCGTCAAAGTAACAGCTGGGCACGTGTCATGTTTTCTTTCTTGTTTGTGACACTTCATGTAACGAAGTATTTATCAGCTGGTTTTCACCGGCCTTTTCTCATAAGTATACTCGTCATTAGGAGCATCACCGTCACTATCTCTACCAGATTACAAATCCGATCCAAGGCAATCACAAGGTAGTCTCAACAATCGTAATTAATCACTCCTGTGGTATACCTCCTTGTTCACTGTCTTGACGTTTATGTACATATGTGAGTAACCAAATAAGCAATTTTGTCGAGGACCGGTGGTTGGAATACTTATCCAGGCTGATGAGTTGTTGTAATCAGAGCTCCATAGTTAGCTTGGGGAAGGATCTAATTGAGGGTGTCTGTATGAATGCGAACTAGTGCTGCACCATCCAGAGTTCTGAAGATGTACATGTCGGACTACCAACTTACTAGTCTGTCCAGTCCGAACCATGCACGGGGTTACAGTTTCTTAACCCGGTTTAATATAAACGGTGTTGTCTATTGTATACAGTAGTTTCTGGAACTGATTACTTGGGCGTGAAATGCCATGTTATCAGCACAACAGATTCAGGCTAAAATGAAGTCTAATTAACAGCACTACAAATACATCATCGAATAATTAACAGCGTATGCTTAATCTTCTTCCGTTTAGCAACAAATATAATATATTGTCTTGAAGATGCCTCATAAGCCGAGAGTGTTTGTGGCAAACTCATTGGGAAGCCACAATTATAAAAGCTCTCAAGGCAACCTTTGTAAAAAGGCATTTTGTTGGTCAAAATTCACGCCGCAATTTGTTTTTTTGTGTCTGTAAAATCTACTGATAGGTTAGCTGTCTTCATATCGATCGATGGAATAAATTACTGGGCAAAGCAGCCGGAGCTCTTGAACCGAATTCTTCAGATCCCACACAGTAAAGTTACGTGCTCGGACAGTAATAACCATGGCAGTAGCCAAAATTCACTAGCGACGGAATTTTGATCGATCCGGCGAAATGTTATAGAAAAAAATGGATTTATTCGTCTATGTTGGGTTAGTGATTGCCGCCAGTAGGGTGACCAGCAATTACACGAGTGATAATTTTCCACTGGCCAGTCCCGATTCAACTTGTGTAAAAATATCTGATTCAGCTGGTCAATTACCGAGTCATGCGACTCACAGAGGTTGGTGAACGAGTAAAAAGGAAAGAGCTAGTCACCAGCAATTTGTTGTGGATCCGCACTTCGTCCTTCAGACTTACAAATGCCAGCGGAATAATAGCGAAAAAAATAGGTCGCCTGGTTCCATTCGTTGTCCACTCGAAGTAATCAGCAAGGAAACGGTGTATTAATGTGTTTAATGAAGCCTAATTAAAAACAATGAGATTGACAAAATAAATCGCAAAGCTGGAGACCAGGTGATTGATTGATGAGATGTCCAATCATTGGTTGCTATAGTAGTTGGCGTAGTAAACAATTAAGTGGATGTGACACCACCTTGAAAGAAAATTGAATTGACATACGACAATATGATAAGCTACAAATCCTTCTGTTTAATTCGCAACCATTTTGAACTTGCTGTTCAAAACTGCTCTTGAGCTACAGAACAACTCTGGTAGGAAATATTATCGGAAATTGCTAAAGCATTGTCCGTCTCTTTACGGATTACAGCTGTCTGTTAAAATCCGATACAGGCTCGTAAAAGATTAATTTTGATGCGCCTATTACAAGATGTACTGTAGAATATTGAGCAGTAAGATAGAAGAACCAACAAATATTTTTCAAACCCTATCAACGGCTTGATGCACTTTTATTTGCCAAACACTACACGATGTGTATGCATACAATTGAAAATAAAATGCATACGTATAGTCAAACAGGGGAGACTATACTGAGGGATGACCTTAATTGTTTGTCAGTAAGTGACCAGGACGTTTCACTGGGAATCAAAAAGCGTCTTGAGGCTGCCGCTGTCAGTCAGCAATCATTCGTTTGATATTCATTGCTTCAGCCACTCAACTGCACCTACCATTCAACTGGTTACCTTGTTTTTTTATCCTGAAACTTCCGTAATACAGTCAAATATTTAATTTTTATCACGCGATAGTAAAATGACCTCGGGGTATTTTGTTAAATGCACCATTTCTCACTTACACCAAAACTGTTAGTTGACCTAACTCACAATTCGGTTTTGCATAAATTTAGACATATTTGTATTTTTTTCAATCTCATTCAGTCACAATCGTTTGTTTGCACCTGATAACACTTTCCTCCCGTTGTTTCTTGCATGGTCAAAGTTCGAAAGGAAACGAAACTGTTCCATACCTCATGCATGAACTAGAACAAGCTCATATACTAAACTGTTGCTTACTGTGACCTCTAATTAGACTGATCATTACTTAATAATTATTTATTGGGTTTAAGTTTATAAAATCTGTTCTATTGAATTGTCAAATATGTGGTTGCAATGAAAGACGAAAGTGTATCTGTCGCAATGTACAAGGCTCATTGTTGACTCCATTTTTTGTTGAATTGACTTAGTTGGGCCAAATAAGCCCTATCGTTTGCGCTTGATTGATAATCAGCTATATGAATCAGCCTCGTCTGAACTGGATCGTACAGTCCACTTTGGTTCATACGAATTCCCACGACAAACTGTACACAGCCAAATGACATGGCTTTGTGAACTATTTGAGATAAGTTAGTCAGTCCTGTAAAACACACGTGTCGTGTATGTGAACAAAATATTTGTTGATTACTGATTTTCTCGTTCAAAATTACTTGTTGCCCCCTCAGTTTTCTCCCTGTGTATTACTAGTTTACAGTGACGTTTGAACAGTGATGTGGTCATGTTGAGAAAAGAGATAGAAAGTGTACCCGCTTGACAGGAAGACAGATATGAGGGTGTGACTAACATTGTGAATGTTTAATCTGTAAAGGACAAAACAAACGTGCTTTCTCGCCAACCATCACACACTTTATATTGCTTTGTTTAATGGCGTTTACAATGAAAATTTATGGCATTTTCATTACGGCTATGACAACTGAAAACCGAAATCTTAAAAATAAAAATTTCTTTCAGTTTATCTTGCTCGAATTCAATATAATTCAGTTTCACTGGCGGCCATAAAACTGGTCTTGCAGTTGTATGTAAGAATGCAGTTTTTCACTATATTACGTTTACTCTCTATTAATCTACTACCCTATTCCAAAGTCTGATTTCTAGGAAATTAAGTTTTGGTTCATTGGCATTTAACTATTTCTGCTTGAAAAGAGTTTTCGGGATCAACAACATGACCTGTATCCATGATATGCTCTGCAACGGATGAATTCGGACTTCGTCTCAGTTACTCTGTTGTCATTGTGTATTGCGTTGTGGTGCGCACTAACCACTTGCCCATGTGTACAGCCATTCTTTGTCGTAAGCACCGATCTGTTCTGGCGATGTAGGCATCACTGTGACTACAAATAAACCGGTAGATTACACATGAGACAGAACACTTCGGTAGGTCACGATTATGAATAGGCTGAGCGACACTCCTGGTTTTGAGTAGCAACCGCAATTCAGCTGCAGGATATGTACGAGTTAGAGCAGAATGTAATTTTTGACTTATGTCAGTTGTGATATGATCGTCTTTGGAAGGTAGGTTCAAAAAGACCTGCTTCTTAGAGATCGTACTCGCGGCAGTCTTGATCAATCGTTTCTGGCTGTGGCTATCGATAAACTTCGGAGGGTATCCGTTTTCGAGCGGTACCTTCTTTAATCTCTCCTCCTTCCTTGCAAGCAGTCATCGGTGCCTATACCCCCTGGCTTCATAAAACTTTATATTCGTCGCACAGAATCAGGTCTGAGCTAATCATTCTGCCTACTGCATTGTCATTCATACAAAATACATTCATATACGTAAATTGAATACCACGCAAAGTTGATCGAAACCTTCGCATCCCCACAGACTTTTCAGCCAGCCAGCTTTGCCCGTTCGTGACAAACATATACATCAATGACAGATTAGAACAATGTAAAACATGGGAAAACTGTTTTTGTTCAAAAATAGCCCGGTGAAAAGTTTGAAATTGCGAAAACAGTGGTTACCTGTGCGTGAGTTGAAATTTCTATTAAACACAAGCATCACAACCTATTACTGCTCAAAACGCCTCACAACTAGCTTGCTATTTTTCGTGTTCAACATGAATAATGACACCAACCGTGAACTCACTGACAAGAGTTAACTGTAAAGTTAATGTCTTCTTCTAATATGACCAGGCGGTGGGCGCCTTACTAACAAGAATCTGTGGCTGGATGTCCAATTTGGGATCAGTGACACAGTGCTCATTACAGATGCCCAAAAAATCGTGGCCGGAGATCAACCTCCAGCAGTATTACGAAGATGCCCTACTGATGTGATCTGACGGTTTAGAAATTTCGGTCTAGTGCATCTACTAAAGATCACTGGTTAGAAAATTAATCTGACTTTTAAACCTGCCATCAGATATGGGTGATGCTCACAAAGAACGTAGTTGTAGACCACTCACTCGTCAGTAATTTGGAATATTTCCCGAAAGTTTCAATAAAACCGGATTCAGAGGCCAAAACGAAGGATTATGGATCGGAGTTAACGGATAATAACTGTGTGCCCTATCGAGACGATTGGGCAAGCCGATCTTCACTCATAAGCAACAGTGTTTGAGCGTTCGGATATGATGGTTCACTCGGGTCTGGTGTGAGTTCAGTGACGCAGTGGTAAACACGGTTCCCTTAGGAAAGCATCATTGAAATAACATGCATTGGTGGCTAGCTTCAACACGATCGAAACTCGACCATAATTTTTCTTTTCGAAAGAGCTTGGGTACAAAGCCTCTGAGAATATAGAAGCTGTGTTCGGTTTACTTTATGTTCAATTCATGTTAACCAAAATTGTTTACTATTTATCAGACATTCAAACGTATATGACAAATTTCCATTTTTTCTTGTATAAGTAAGCTAAGCATGTGTCACTCATGAACGCTTAAAGTCATCAGAAAAGACGGTGTAGCCAAAAAGCCCGTTTTCAATTATTCATCAGTCCAGATACATAACATTTATATAAAACATCCTTGTCAGGCCACAAGTTCATTTGAGATCAAGTATGTTATCGCTAGACAGGGAAATACATAAGGAGATTTTCAGCCACTTGAAAAATGCATAAGTTATTCACTATGTTGTAGTCTCCTATTCTACTTGAAATATGATTTTAAGAAGGCGTGAAGACATTACTTTTAGGCTCTGCTGCGCAATTCTACTTCTAATCAATAAAGCCACTTCGTTATTCACCACCTATAGCCTACAGGTATTTTAAAAGACTTTTACTATTCTCAAATGTATTATGGATTTCGATCCACCAGTATACTTAAGAAGGTCTGGTCGCAAATAAACAGTCAGTCGCAACGTTTCCCCATCATTTGCCCGTAACGTCTTCTGATTAATACTTTATTGTTCTTCAATAAATTTTATGTACAACTACCTCCTCTTCCTTCGTGAATAATTGAATTCCACTTTCACTTTTCATTAGGTAAATTGTGAAACGTAATTATTGTTGGGTTTACTTGCAATTTAAGCAGATATGACCGACTGGCAACGCCCTCTAGTACCCTGGCTAATTGTATTGGTCAAGTCTACTAATAACAAATAGTACCACAAGTGTATTCATACGCATGGTCTTCGTCAGCCATTAGGTGCATGTTCCAGCAGTAGATCTGTAATAGGATTACAGCGATAACGGTACTACATCAGTCTTCTAACTGTTTATGCCAATACACAAAACGCCACGAGACGGTTCGTACGTGTGTGTTTGCTCGTCATTTTCTATGCTGCTTCCGTCGACATATGTTCGTCCACTTTCACCTCACTTGGTGGGTAACCAAATTGCCGATTATTGTATTGTCAATATCCGTAGCTAGAGTGATGTTCTGTGCCAATCTACATTTCAAACCGCAAGTATTTGTCTGACAGCCACGTGGGGAGTGTGGCTAGTGTTAAAGGTGACGAATTACGGACAGCCACGTCTATAATTCACTTAGCTTCATCTCGGTTTCGTGCTGTTTCCAATTGCTGGAATGTCAAATGGTTGTATCACCTCCGGTCCACATTGTCGGGTACACTATATCATGACTAAGTGATGTCAGCACCACCACCGATAGATACAATAGTTTTTGTTTTTTGATGTGCACGGCTGTCTCACTTGATAATTTGGACATCTGTTCCTGTCAGCTATACGTCCGTGCGTGGTCAAATATGTTTTTTCCCTTGGTCGGACATTTATCGCTATATGATTGCACAACAAAATGACCAGAAATAGGTGTGCATGTATGATTGATCTTTTCTAGTTTGGAATTTTTCCAATCAACACGATGTAGCCTAACAACTGGAACCAACACGTTGCGCTGAGAATTAGATGGTCAAGGCATTGTAAGCTAATAGTTTTCTAGTCAGATTTCAACACAGTAAAATCACTTATCTAAAAAACCTAACGAACAACGTAAAACAGCTGTCTTTTTCTGTTTCTGAAAATCAGATCGGTAACGCCCTCCATCTGATAGATTCCATTACATTTTAATAAATATACTTGTCAATCTGCCGAAGTTGTACATTAGAGTCAACACAACAAGCTATCTGGTGTTGTATGTTCCTTCCGCAAGCGTCACAAAGAAAAGATTTCAAGCAGTTCCCTAAAAATGTGTAGGACACGTTTGCTTTTTCCTCACAGTTGCCCAAAAGTCTGTTATATATACTTGTTAAGAGACCGCGAAATATGTCACAGCATAAATCTTACAGCATAATGTGAACAATTGCTCTTGTTCCCGGAGAATCTAATATTTTTTTCTAAGGGTTGTTTGATCGCTTTACAATTGACACCATTACACCGTCAAAAACAATCATTAGTTTGTATTGGTCAGTCTAAAAGATTAGTGAGTTTATATACCTCCGCAGGACTCCAGTTGTCTTGCTTAATTCACGGAAAATTGAGCTGGTTGCCCAAAATTCATAGATATATTGGATTCAAAATTTCGATTTGTAATCATTTGTCCGTCAGCTGGGTATTACACACCCTAATTAGTTTAGGCTCATCAGTCTAGGTCTCTTGTTTATGGTCAAAACGCGCTTATAGTCACCCGTACTCGTAAATCAAATCAGGTGATCAGTAACAATTAATCGCATGAAAATCTGTGTATGGTAGTGGGGCAAATATACTATGTAAGACAAAAACAGTTCCAAAACGCAGGGTCCGACTGTAGACCAACCGTTATAATAAATTCATGCTGACAAAGTTTTGCGCAATGTCCTAATTACTGACACTGTTGACATTTCTTCGACTGTGGTGAACTTAACATTGAGGATAAAGCAAAATTTCTATTATTTCAAAAGGGGACGAAATATTTCCAGTACATTACTAGGACGCACACATGTAAGACTGTAATGCATCAATTCATTACACTCTGTCAAACTAAGCGCATGATCAAAAATGGCAGAAATAGCAACGAGAAGTGTCCGAAATTAACGAACTACAGACGATGGTGATCGCAAATTTTGCATTATTGTTGACCTTTTAGCCGGCCGTTTAGGAAAAGAAGCACTGGGCTCGAGTTTTGCATTCGTTATTCGTGCACATCCTCGCTGTCACGTGCCTGCAACCACTGTTCTCATGAAGCGACTTCGAAGACCACTACGCAACTGACTTCATATTAGGTATGACAGAGCTATAATTACTTAGTGTTCGGCCACCAAGTCACGTGAATGATGCTGGGATCGTTCAAACGGCTCTATATGAAGCTTAACCGTTAGCCTGTTGTCTTCTGCCGATTGCTTTACCTGTAGGACTTTTCATTAACTTGAGTATACAGTAATCACCAAACTGTTTGGGTATTCTAACCACCAGTAATTAATGGCAATTTGGCAAGTCCCAACTAGAACAGATCCCGAGATACGTTGGACATCATATAAAAGGTAGAGAGAAACTGATCATTTACAGACGAATGCCGCAGTTAACTGTGATCGGTGTGCAAGTATCGAGAAACTCCGTGTTTCCAATAATGAAGAGTCAAAATTTGTTTTAGATAACCGAAGACAATTTGTACCTTCACACACATGATTTCAGACCATTCACATCAGGGGTAAACAATAGACCGTATTATTTATGTTGATTATACGAACCCCCACAAGGAATCAAGACTGAGGGGTTCTTGTCATCTCATTCAGAAAGTGATGGGATGTTACTGTATTACGCTGTAATCATGAGACTGGGGAATAATATATCTTACCTAAGGCAATGACTTCACTATGATGTAAAACAGTGAAACTATTTACTTCCAATAAAAAACATTTTCGCTCCTACAAAAATGATGGTGTGCGAGTTGTACTTAGTCGAACTTTGCGCAAATTATATAAAAAACTTCTCTTGCTCCAACTTCTTCAACCAGTTTTACATCCTCTTTAGCTATTCCTATTCAACTCAAAGGCAAATCCTGGTTTGCAGACTAAGCCGATTTGTTCCCTAGCTCGCGTACTCTAATTGATCGATAGAGTGTGAAGTATATACGACTACAATGTTATCTCAGCGAAGTTAAGGCTGATGGAATGGTCAGTGGGATACATAAACTGTTCGATCACCATTAATGTTGTCAAGATGAATCGACCTGTAAACCCGGATCGAGCGGATGTCCCCGTCAATAGTGTACGAGGGAACTAATCCAAATATATTCAAGTAACATTCGAAGGGATTCCCACTAGGTTAGGTGGTCTTGTCATACAATCTGGAAGAGTTAGTGGATGAAGCAAATATTGGGCTTAGTTTAAAACCACGGATTAATATTGCAATGTACTAAAGCCAAATTCTTTCCCAACTGACCTACTGAGAATTGACCGAATTTTCGACTCTAAGTCTGATGGTTATACAGGTCAAAAATCGGTCTGATTTAGGACCAGTATATCCGCAACACTGGAATTGACTTTTATGAAGGCATGCTCACCAAATGACCTTTTATCTTTGGAGCAGTGACATGGGAGAAGAATCACTTTGAGGTTGGATTCCTTGCCTGCCCTTCTAATCATGTCACTCTAATGTATTTTGGTGAAACCAGACTTACCGTCTAATAGTGGTAGACTGAGAACTTCTTGCGATTTGGGATACTTTTAGTATTTCGTAGAAAAAACTGACTTGTTTTTGGTGGATCCAAATATTTGAACGGTGCTTTAAACAAGATCCTTTCTCTTCTTTCAAACGAAAACGAAAATACTGTCACAACACCGTTGAACATGTCATCGTCGAGGTGGTTAAATGATAGAATGGTTCCGAATGTTTCAAAGAGCTAAGCATTCTCCGATGGCCAAGCTGTTGATCAGACACATGAGTTGCTGTGGTTTTCAAAAGTTACGAGTGAAAAAATAGACACCGGAACGCCTTCAGGGAGGGGCGCACCGAAACTGTCACTGATAAGCGAAAAAGGAAGTGATCTAGGCAGCACTGATTTCTTGAAATAAAGCTACTCACCACTAGACCAAACAATCATTGGGTTTGGAGTTGCCGGACGATAAACCTCCCAGTCTCAGTAAGCAAGTTGCTTGATAGTCAATACTTGGTCTTTCAGGGGATTCAGAACAGAGGCACGTCGAATTCTCCAGAAAGTATTTCGTGGACTCCAGCGATAGCAATTCCAACAAGGTCTATCAGCTCATTCCCCTATATCAGAACTGAATGAACTTGTGCGGTTTCCAGAGTTTAGAATGGTCAACAAATAACGCGCAGGCTTCTAAACGTAGTGTAAAAAGTCGGCCTTGAATGTAATTTTTGTGTATTGTCAAGCAGAAATCAGCAGAATGAACTTGACAGAAAACTGCAGGTTGGCGTGCGTTTGAAGTAAGCTTGTCACAAGTTTTGAGACATCCGTGAGATGTTCTGCGATGGGATTGCATTGCTGTTTCCTGCAATATGGCGACGCTTCTGTGCGCAAATTAAACCTGACGATGGGTTTTAATTCTAAAATCAAATTCACTAACAGTAGGTCTTGCTGACCTGACCCAACACTTAAATTTGTTTAATATATTCACAATAACCGGATAAAAGGGATGTGATGATCTCCCCTGCTGTCTATTCATTCTGAATTTGACATGTATGAAAAACGTGGTTACCATGAGCTTTCCGATGGCTGGGTTTGTCCTCTCAATAGTTCATTAAGATTGGAGGAAACTTTATCGAAGTTGGAAGCAAGATAAAGGTTTATGTAGGGGAAAGGTCAAATAGTCGCAAATTTGTAAATACAAATTATCGGACATTCCTGGTGTCCCAAATATTTATTATACAAGTTGCATGACAGCAGTGGGGTTACCTTCTCCCATCGGTCGTTGATTGTACGTTGTTACATATAGATTACTTTGAGCATAAATAACCTGACTCGTAGTTTTTGATCTTCTGATCACCCATTAATTACTTCTTCGCAAGAACTAAGTCCTGAGGTGTTATTGTATATGAATTTATGTTGAACACAGATTTTTCACCAAAAACAGATGTGATCCGTAAGTTGAAAGTGACTGGAACACATTTTACGTGTTTTGCTGGTGTCAACTAAATAACTGAAAAACGTTTATAATTTTTTCAGACTGTCCTCTCTAGGATTAAGTCTGATTACCCTCGTACCGATTGTCAGGCTAAGGTTTTCGGTGTTACAAGTAAAAGCATGGTAATTACACTTCAAATTCTGTCGACTGTGACATCCGAGTTGTGTTTACCAGGTATAGAGAGGGTGAATGACATACAAATACGCCGTGCTGGTCACAGCCTGGTTTCGTGTGGAAAAGAAGCTCTGAAAATATTGCCGTGTTAAGGTTGAGGGAAAACAGACCAACTTTGGCCTCACGGAACAGCCAGGGTTTGTCTGTTTACCTACAAACGTAGGCTGTGGTTATTGGGGGTTCGTCGCGACTAGACATATGAAAACTTTAATGTCTGTAGGTCAGACAATTCATCAATGTGAAATTGCCTAAAAGTTATCATACTCCCGTATGCTTTACTGTGGACTGACTTCGCAAATAGTCATCCACTGAAAATAGTCGTTTGCAAATTCAGCTAATCCACATCTGGCTGTGTTGCGACCTACAATAAAGAATGACATACGATACGACTGTGGTGTAAATCTTTAGTTATCTATATAGAATTTGTTTGTGACTGGTTGCACCTCAGAACTACCAAAATCTTTACGATGCACTCATCTATTGTAAAGTTGCAGGTAAAACGCACAGATTCACTTCCATTCAACTCTGTCTTTTTAATGGTCTCGAAACAATGTTTGTCACGGGAACTAGTCATTAAAAAATCCATCAGGCAGTAAAACGGACGCGTGTTAGTCATTTTACACTAACAACCATCACTTTGCTGACATGAAAATATAACCTTTCATATCAACCAATACGAGGGCATCTGTGTATGCTTGAGTACAACGTTGACCATAGTAATCCTGTCTGATTCCAAATGAACCGTTTCGAATATATCTAGACTTGACACGTATGCACAATTGTGCATACTTGCCAGGAAGCCTCGGGCGATTAAATTTGGTGGTCTACGAAGTGGACAAACTAATCTGTTTCACCTGACTGATTTTCACATCAGGTCACATACACCACACCCATGCATCATGTTGACCTTTCGAGGCTTTTGGGTGGACAGTATGAGCAGGCTAGGGTGGAAACCACGCTTTTCAATGATTCTGTTCTAGTTCGCTGATTCCAGTGGCATGACAATCTTTTGTACGTTAGTCTGCCGCGTAGCGATGACTCAGACAACAGCTGACCTCTGATTTGCTATGTCTTAACTTGAATCTTCCATGCCGTTAACTCCTTGCTCTGACTTACAACTATTCCTTTTTTTAGTAACATGGGTGGGTTAGCTGAAGAACAGAAGGAAGACTTCTACCGAATCAAACCACCTCAGGCTAACAGTCTCTGGGTTGTCCACGCCTGAAATAACTCTACGATATTCCGTCCTGACTTTCAAAAAAGTCATTTTCTTCATGCCTCTCTCTTTGTTAGTCGGTATTGAGTCACGGAAGAATACAGTGTCTTAAGTAGGTCATTTGCAGTGGAAATCAGACTGTCTGAACTGCAATTTAGCTAGCGGCACCCTTGTGATTTGCATACGAACTTAAGACATCTGCTTTGGTACGCATGCGACCTGTGTGGTGATCAGATGCTCATGTGTTCTTTATTCATAAGATGCGGATGGGTGAAGTTTACCACTTCTCCCCGTCTATGGACTGCGCTTGCCGTCTACCATACATTTCCGCTAAGTACAACGGACACCAGGTACTCAATATTTTTATGTGATCATTCCCAACCGGCCGACGATGACTCTGAAGCCAATCTTTTCCAGTTTGTTCACCATTTCCATGACACTAGCCTATGCAATGTTTTGTTCTGTTGAGACCATCTTAGTGGCAGCCTACCTCTTCCATTCTATCAACCTAGGGTGCTGTGTCAAAATGATAATTATGACTAAGTATGGTATTTCACTACTGGATATAAATGGGCAGATTTTCCTAAACAAAACGGTCCTGTCCGCTACAAATCCATAGAGCCCGTGAAACCGGTAGCGTATTCTCGGGAGCTTAGTGCAATAAAGTTTACCGTCTGATTAGGTGTCACTCTGTTTTGTGTGTGTGTGTGTGTTTCTGTTTACTTGCCAATCCAACGGAAAGGAAATGCAATGAGCGATTAGCAGGACAAGTCTCTGGGGAAGCACTGTCTTGTTTATCGGCCAACTAACTGGTTTGTTCCAAATAAACCACAGCATTCAAGCACACCGTCTAATCTGAACGAACCAAGAATGCTGACAAAATGAATTTTGTAGCGTGCTTCCCCTTGAAATTCTTGTTCCAGGTCACTTGATAGGTTCTTGTAGAACAACACAAGTCACTAGGGACATCACTGATTAAAAGTGGTTTAGTACTTTATAGCAGGATTGAAGTTTCAATGAATTTTCATATGACCCCCATAAGATTTCTTGATTAATCCTATGGTGTTATAATGTGAAACCACTTCGTTGGTGAAGTTCTCGTTTCCAAATACCGGTTAACTCAGTAATCACTGGTACTGTATTCTCTAGTATACCTAAGCTAGGTGTTATGGGAACTTTAAAACATAATCTATCTCACCGGCACTTGTTTTAAAGAGTTGAAAAACTAATGACATGATCCAGTTGGTTTTACAAATATGACGGCTGGCTTAAGCAAAACAAATAAATCCATGCATGAACAAGTAAAGACGAGAGCTTATGGTGTGGTAACATGACCTTTTGTTAACTGCAAACAATAACCTGCGATATCGCAAGGTGATGTGTATACACATTGGTGAGTTGGATGTGTAAAAACTGAACACCGCTCACTGACGATACGAGCAGTCGCACCAAAATGCACTTTTCAGTTAAACCCTGTCGAAGCCTAAATTTGAGTTACGCCCCGATTACAAAGTACTAGTTTTGTCCCTGTTGATTTATAGGACAGTAGTTTATCAGCTGTAAAAATGACTTCAGCTTACATTTCATCCGATAAACAAATCTACATGTTCAACTACAATCTCATATAGATAGTTTAGTTCATACGATCTTCACGAGGCGATAGATGATAGTTTACCTTCGCTGGAAGTTACTTCTTCTTTTCCCGCAAATTGAAATCCACAGGCCGTTTTACAAGTGGTTCATAAGCTAATAGACCACTGCCACGACGACAGGAGAAGATGAGAGAAGTTTTTAAAAATGTTTGATTCAAATGACTGCCAGCGGAGCAATGGACAAACATTTCGACCGGTGTCAACATGCACAACCGAAGGCCGAACTGACAGCTTGTGAATAAGTGAATGAGTTATCCTTACTCACTAAACCTTGGCTCATGGTTATCGAGGTTTTATGAAGACTTGTAAATCACTTTCTTCAGTTGGTGCTCTTCGGGAATCGATCATCCATTTTGTGATTAGCCTGCAGGCTGGGAAACAAGCACAAGAGCCTCAGAGAGAGCATTGGAAGGGTTTTTGCGTACAGTTAATTCCACTGACCAGGAGCAACAGTTAATTGTGGGTCGCGGGTTAGGACATGTCTACGTACATGGTGCTGATGAGACTAAATCAGACCGAAGCAACTGTTTGCCAGTTTAGGATTAATGAGACCAACTGTCTGTAGGTGAAGTAACTGTTCTATCTGCCTCGCATCGTTAATAGGCTATCAGGACTTGGTTATCAAGCTAAAATCACAAGCTTGATTTGAACGACTATGTTATGCGTTTGATTCCTAATGAGTAGTTGGAGGTTCTAGCTGACTTACATTGACTGAATTTGTTCACACCTGTCACCTCAGGCTCGACTTTTAACCGGTTCATATTAGAAGGATAAAGCTCATCCATGTTTCGCTTATGTTAAACGTCTCAAAGGTCCCGAAGCTCCGACCAAGTCATAACATAATTGCGATTATATCTGGACAAGTAGGATTAATTCCTAAGCTGTTATGGTTAAGCGGTGATTTCGTTTCTGGGTTACGGGTACTACGTTTTCCTTTAAATAGATCTACATCAACCATTAGATATTGCATTACTCAATGCGATTAAAAACAAGACGGAAGGCACTACTTATCTTGCGGAATATCAGTACTTGTTAATATCGAATCAAAAGTTACAAGTCCACAGTGTCTTGACAATATTTTGCCTTGACAACTTCCACTTTTTAATTTGGTATCCTAGAAGAATATGTCGATTCACTCAAAAACCATCAAGAAATTATTTACAAAACAGTCCGCCGCAATAAGCTATAATTTTCTTGTTTCTTATTTGTTTTCTTTTAGAAGAAGTCCGGTTCTATGCGTGTTTGGCGGAGGTTCTATTCGACTGAAGCAACATCACTTCCAGCCGTATCCGTTGATCTACCTGTTCAACAATTTGCGCAAACTATGCTTGTCCTCGGTTTTTTGTTCTTGATGGTCTTTCCACCGAATCCAGTATGTTCACAGTTTACTCAACCCGGTCTCTGTGATATGCATTGTCACTGCCCTCCAGGAGAACCTGTGGTCGACTGTAATCGTCAGGACAAGTTGCAAGGTGTACCCACAAATATCCCTCGCAGCGTGACAAAACTGTATATACAGGATGGTGACTTTCCGTCGCCCAGCTATCTGACACGTGCAAACATGACCGGTTTGGAACAAGTGGAATATCTGAGCATCATCTATTGTAACTTACAAGCTATAGAAAGCAAAGCATTTTTAGGCATGACCAAACTGAAGCATTTGGATCTGTCTCGAAATGCATTGCGTCGACTAGACACCTACACATTTTTCGGATTGCAATTAATCAATTTGTATTTACAAGAGCAACACAATCTGACTGAAGCTGGTTTGCAGATTTCAGAAGATGCGTTCGATGGACTAACCACAGATCAAATCAACTTGCGAGGCAACAAAATTTCCGTCCTCCGATACAAAATGTTTGCCAAAGTTAATAATTTACATCGATTAATCCTGTCTGATAATCGTATTAGACAAGTTGACGATGGATTTTCTCAACATTTTAATCAACTTTCCTATTTGCTGGATTTGACAGGGAACCCCTTAGAATGTAGCTGTAAGTTGGCGTGGATTGCTGCGCTAAGCAATGAATGGGCAAACAGTCTACCTGGTCTGAATATGACTTGTATTTACTATCACAGTTTGCAGCGTTCTACACCCACCCGCGAGCACACGGTGTTCGAACTACGTCGACTCAGTGCTGATCACTTATGTCCAAGGTCCCGAATACAACATATTGAAGTAAGTGTGCTTGATGCTGCCAGTCGCGTGATATTGGACTGCACAGCTGTGGCTATCCCTCGCATACCTTATTCAATGGATTTAGGTCCCGATATGTTTCCAGTCCCAAGTTTGCTTAGTCATTCTCCGCCAGAAGTGGCATGGCAGTATGTTGAAGGAGGACAGCTGCGTGAAGTAAGGCGATTACCTACAGAAGAGAAGGTATTGTTATCAACTTCAGCTCAAGTTCTGAATGCCTCTACGCTAGGACTTGTGTCCTCTACTGTCCGATTGAACGTATCTTTGAATGAGGAGCTCGGCCAATACAAATGCACAACTCGCAACGATCACAGGGACTCAGAAGAAGTTGTTGTTACTGTGCGAGGTCCAGCAAAATCGTTAGTTCCTGACAAGGTCTCAAGGTTACCGAAGTTATCCGAATCTAATGGAAATGAAGAAGAACGAAAACCCTTGGAATTTGGCGAAAAAGGTAAACTTCTTCGAACTGACTTGACATTTTCAGAACCGCACTATCTTTTGCAACCTCAATTCTCATTAGTACAAATGGCTCTTGCAGTCGGCGGCACGTTCCTGGCTACGCTGATTGTGTTATTTGTTGGGGCCCAGTGTTTGAATGCTTGTCATCAGCATACTACAGTTCCGTTGTCGTCCAGCGTAAGCTCTATGAACTCACCAGATGCAAAGGCTACTCAACAAACTAGAACTATGGCTTCACGGTTGGAAACTCGAAGTCCAGAAGGAGCGTTTTCATCACCAAAACAAAATGGATATGACTCAAAGTCGAAAGAAAATGGTCCGTTACTGGTGCAACACCAACACCCAAACGCTCAACAGCTCCCCAAACAAATATTTCTATCAGGAATCGATAACTGTGTTGCAATGTCCCCACAATTTTCTCATATAACCAATCTATCAAATCATTATATCCCGCCCACACTTTTACCACCCACACAACCTTCTTCCAGTTCCGGTACGGAAGAACTTCCGGCTAGTTTAGCACATCTTGTATCTTCACCATTACTGTCTCCAAGTTCTGCGTTTCACCCTGTACTGACCATGGAAGGTGCTTTGTCTCCACATCTGGCTAATATGCGACCAGGTCAGTCTTCGTTAGCTTACTGGCCTGTCAGTGCAGCTATAGTCGCCCCTGGTTCCCCCTATTCCATTGCAGGTAGTCATGTTTATGATGTACCACAAGCTTTTAAGTTACCCGCATACGCACCAGGCGTAACAGTGAATACGATCAATCGATCCAGTATGCTCAGTCAAAATGAGTTTAATGGAGGTGATTTTCGTGCTAATCACTTCACTGGCACGGCACTGTAGACATCAGACAAAAGAATGATTCAACTGCGTGAAACACAATCGTCTAACCGCATGAGTCTCAGCATACACATACACACAGTGAAAATATGTACATACACCTGTTGGTCTTTCTCATTGGTCACTAGACATTTTTGGTGTGCTTTCCAAAAGGCGTTTTTGTTTATGTTTCCGTTCCCACTCAGCATGCCCAACAGTTCCGGGCGTTTGTCAGATTCGTGATATGCACATGGAATTTTTCTACATCTTTTGTTTTCGCGACAAGTTGACACCTATCCGGTGTAACCAGTTCAGCAAACAAACATTTCATCCTAAAACAAATCCTTGCCAATTTCCTTCTGAAAGCTTCATCGTGATGAAGTACGCCAGTTCTTACACACCTGCATACACATGTACAAAGCATAGATGCAATGGTCATAACTATGTGCTGAAACACCACAAGTCATTTTTTGAAGGCGCAATAAACTGATTGGTTTCTTGTAAACAAATGCCATATCAGTAGAAGCAGTGTTGAGAGAGAGCGAGATAGGTTGAGTTTCGTTTGCATCGCATTATTTCCTTTTATCTTCTCTATCTTTATTTTGCTTTGTTCGCTCCCACGTTTTTTTTATGATACAGTCTCTCTTACTTAAGTACAAAGCCAGTGAGTGGCAATTGTACTCACCAATTTGAGAATCTAAGACCTTGATTATCGCGCCATTGTACTGCTTCAAGCTCTGGTTGTTCGGATGAATGAGGGAGGTGGGCCTTAACAGAAATGAATCGGTGCGTATAGGTTTGAATTGTGTAGGGTGTGCGCGCTGTAGGTTCTTCAGTTAACAGACTTCTGCCGCCGAGAAAACAATCAATTAAGTTTTTGTAAGTCTTGGTTTTCATTGTATGAGTATACAGTGTGTCAGGTTCTTCCACTTCCGGATTCACTCTAGCCTAAGACGCTTAGCGAGTTGGATGATGATGACGAGCGATCAGAGCAAACTTGATCGTCTACCATTCGCTTCGGACAAGAAGTTTCAATCTTTTCATCTCTGCTTGTGCCGCCCTCAAGGTTGTTTTCAACACCACAGATTTCAGTGATTAATTAATATCGGTTTCATTTTAAACAACCAACCTCCTCGGTGTGGTACGCTTGCCAACAACTATCTTCAGATGTTCATCGTTTGACTAATTGACTAGGTCGTGTATAACTGTAGCTCTCCTGGTATGCTGTAAAAGCAATAACCCTGATAGAATTTACAACCAATCAGCCTGACAACCACCGAGATTACCTTGGCCTGGGCGGACACTAGGGACTGACAGGCAGTAGTGGCACAGTCCACTGCTTGAAAAATCAAACCTAGACAATTGAAAAGTTCTGCTGCACTTCAGGGATTTCTCAACCGTTTGTTTGTTCCCTCATCATGGATTTTGTGTTATTTCTGAACGGTTCAAGCTTAACTTTGTCAGGTGTCGGTAACTTTCATTTCAAGATACGTTGTGTGGGTAGATATACTGACACCGCAAATCAAAGCATTTATTAACACACAACGTTCCCGTACTGCATTTGTATAACATGTGCTCTATACGTTTCGACGTGTGAATTTTCTCATGAAAGAGACAATTTCTTATTTCGAAAAGATGAAACGGACGTGAAAAGGCACAGTGGAACGGGATACTTTACACAACTGAACAACAATGGGTTAAGCTTAATCAGGGAAAAGCCAAGCAATATATTTTGACAAGCTATTGTAATATATGTTCTTCTTACAGTATAAATTTTCAAGATCCTTGGAAGAACACGAAGTTACGTATCTTCTACAATTATTGTAGTGAAACCTTAATATGTCTACCATTGTAACCTGTCTAGCGTTTATATCAAGTATGGACTCGCATGTGTAAAAACGCAGCAGTCTACGACCCGTAAATAAGAAGAAAAATTATTTGTCCATAGCACACTCTTGTTAGCTTGACTCAAACTTACAGTTTGGGGTTAATTTTTAGTAAGAGGATTTAATTCTCTTGATAAAACGAACGTGTGTAAAAATGTGTGCTGATTTGCTGAGGGGTTTGTTAAAGAGGCAAATTTATCGCCCTATTTATCATGTTGATTGCTTACTTCTGAGCAGTTAAGACAAACAATCAAAGAAATTTACTACTGGTTACTCTGTGAACAGCAACCAGCTTCCCATTTTGCTTGAGTGAAATTATTTATGGCTTTTTCTTCAGTAACTAATAACACAATTCATTCCGTGCGAATATTTTCTTTCTACGTTCGCTCTGATCGCATTTTTCCTACAGTTGGCCTTGGAAGTAAACCGGTCCTTGACGAAAACAGGTGTGTTGCCTTTGGACTGGGGAAACCTTCAGATAGGTAGGTAGCATCAACAAATTTCAACTGCATATCTGAAAGTCAGAACAGTTATCCTCCTTAGCAACGAGCAAAATTGCCGTCCATGCAATGCCCAAGACGTCAAGTTATCTGAGGTTTCATCCAGATATACATAAGTCACGGAAACTTAGGTAGGTAGTTGATAGGAAATAATTAAGTGTACATGTTCGTACCCAATCATCCATCTGACGAGTGAGAAATTAATGGCGACAGGTACTAAAACCTATGGGGTATGTCAGCAACAGTAAGAGTTAAGTTGCATCAAATCCCAATGGAAAGGGTTGGGATGTCATAGCTTACACAACAAGCTCACTTTCACATGTAGATAACTAGCAAACAGTATTGAAAAGGCGGGTGCAACTTCACTTTGCCATAATGATTCTGATGACTAGACTATCGGAAGACGTGTTTTGGATTTCGACTGGACGCTGTAAATTGCATACTAGACCCTCTTCCTGAGATAGGCGGTGCACATCTGTGTTTTCGGTCGAAAACTTTAATGTTGTGGGACAGATCACTTGTCGGGGATGTCACACAGGATAGTGCACGTGGGAAAGGGTTCCGTGTGTCTCGATCAAGTAACTCCCAACTTATAAACGGTATATATGGAGGCGTCCAAGTCCAGACGACCTGTCTGGACAGTAAAATTAACGGGCTGCAATGGCTTATTTTTCGCTTCCAATTAAAGAACACAGACCAACATGAACTAAGATGGTATAACGTCTTAAAGTTTTTGTACTGAATAGCAGCCGTTATTCACTAGCCGAACGGCTCAACTGCAGACCAATCTGCAACAACTCACCCTTTGCTGCACTGCTAGGTGTGCGCTAAACCTATGTGGTATAAGCACCTAACATGCTATCTGACTTTAAACGAGAATAAAGAGAGTAGCCAACTTTATATTATTGGACGATTTGGTACAACTTTGATTGCGCAATGCTATCCAGAAGGTACATCGGCTCCCGTAATGTCGGAACGAGGTAATTGTGGGAACAGTGTCCAATTCGCTTGTTAGTAGGTTACAATCAGGACATAGGACAGCACAAGAAAACGACTAGAGACATACGATCAAACCGTAGCGACAAGTGCTAGTTGATTTGTGGGAAAACGTATCCGATCACAAGTGCTTCTGGCTTTTCATCACTTGTAATGGCTATAGGAAATAATACTTGTGACAGCTGCACTCCACTGTACATCTGTAATGATTTTACTCTTCTCCCTACTTTTGTTCAGCTCGCGATAATAACCGTAAGTGCTCCAGTCACCTGACATTTTTGAGACCAGATGCGACGGTCAGGTTCATGGACTGTTGAAACGGCGTATTATTCCGAGTGTGAGCATGTAATCGCATCCTGTCCTAGCGAGCTTCAGTTTGTCGGGAGCCAACTGGCGAGGCCGTGCTGAGACGGGAGGTCTGTAGTGTGGATGTGATGGATGACATTAGAGATCATTGGTGGAATGTCGTTCGACGCGTGAGTGAGTTGTGAGAACTCAACGAACGGATTCAAAAAATGCGTATATGTGTGTAATGGCCACAGTTTCTGCTTGCGTGCCTGGTTTGCTTAGTCTAGTGCTAGAATCAATAGGCATACGACACCTAATATCCACCAGATAGTCTAAATGTTTGAGAAGTACGGTATCGGCTATGTCGCGGGGTACCACGACAATTGTAAACATCCAATAAAGTGCTCTCCGGCGGCGAAATCGAAGGTTAACGAGCGCTGCCAATAACCGACCATAGAGGTGCTGTTGGCAACATGGAACTGAAGGCTGATGGGTCTGACACCTCGTCTTCTGTTAAGATAAATGCTCACCCGTATCCGGCAACAGCCAGCTTCTACATCCCATGCAAAAATGAGGCTAAGAAGGGAGTCAGGACCGACGGCATAGTTTGCCAACAGAAGCCGGTTACTAAGTTTGCACTGCGTTAATGCATAGTGGCAGGGTTTGGTACAGAATGTGGCTTCGTTACGAAAACGCCCGTAATAACAGCAACGCTCAATTTTTGATTGTGACAAATGTCGCCCATGTGTTTTGCAAGAACGGTAACTCTAATGGATGGTTTAAAGAAAGTTCGCTGAAAACGAGTCGTAAAGCTGAGATTTCTTCTCCTATAGCTTCGATGGATGTTAGCCAACGTTTTGAGGTAACTAGTTCATCGGGCCCGCCTGTGCGTTTTGTAATACGTCGTGTAAGATGTAGTACACTGAACTGGTCAAGAAGGTGTTGAAAACGCCTTATTACCTGATCAGCGATTTTCGCGGTCTCAGAGAGAGATTTTGAACGACTAGAAGAAACTGTTTCCTACGCAGCCTCTGAAAATCCTTTAAGCCAGACGTAGGGTATGTGGCCGACAAGTCTTCCATAAATAGCGATTTCAACCAGTCTACTAAAATTAATTTCTTCACGAAGACAAATTTGGTTTATTCAAAACATTTGATTTGATCTTTTGTCATTGTCAGCTCACTGCATCTCATGTAATTACGCTTAACGGTCTAAACAAACGTTACAGAGTTTTCCGATAGATTTTACACATTTGAAGTCCTAATTGTTAATACTGAAAGAACGTGTCTACTGTCCAAACCTATAGAATGAATAAAGTAACGCATGATTAAGATTGTAATCACAGTGGGGTAAACCTCGCGTTTTAGTTGTTGTTCAGTAAACAAACTATATAATGATGTGGACGAATATTATCGTTTCCCTCATTATATGACAGCTCATCTCGAATAGCGTCTTTCTGAAGTTTTCAGTACGGTTACTTAGTTACACTTGTTTCAGACTGTCACCGGAATTCACCTGCTGTTGTTGTCAGGTTGTAAACGTCTTTGTTACATCCCCAATAAGTGATAAATGAGTAAATCTGTTTTGGTGAACTCAAAAAGGAAAAGTATACCTTCAGTCTCAAAACTGTTGGACACGGTAACCATACTGGATGACACGAAAACAGATTAAAACTAATTGCTCTATTACTTTGTATTTTTAAGCCGACTTCATATATAAAGCCTTAACAGTGAGTTATTGAACAGGGCCAACTTAATTATGTCGATAATGATATGATCAGACCTGTCCAAATTAAGCAAGAATTGTTGCTAACTGTAAAATAGCACCGATAACATATTGAGAGCAGGTGGATGTCAGCAGTGATTGCGTGAGTGACCACTTTTTTAGTAATGGATGCTTCGTGGACTTCTTGATTCTCATATGAAAGTTCGCATCCATTTTCTTAGTGGAACAACATAACCTCAGCACCGTACACAATCGGGCAAAGTAAGAAGCGATGCAAATTGCGTAGAAAAGGACGGTACTCATTACCTATCCACCTACTTGGTCGGTCATTGGTCGATGGTATTGTAACAAGTCTGTTTCGTAAGCTATTGATAGGCATCATGAAACATCCTTGCTTTATCAGCTGACTAACTTCAAAATGTTGACTCTACGTTGTAGAAGTTTGTACAGCATATTAATGTGATGAGGCGTGAAGTGAAAAAGAACTCAAAACATTCTATATATTACTGATGAGTAGTTCGGGATTTCGGCTTTTTATACAAGTTAAACATCACTGGCGGCAAACGAATGACTAGGTAATCAAAGATGACCTTATGAACGCTCAAATAAAGTATTTTTAACCAAGCTGCACAGTCTCTAAATGCCTTTAAACGTTTTCAGTAATACTCCACATTACAGTTCGTATTCCCATAGATTTTCCAGTCGGTTTCTTGCAAAAAGAAGCACTAAACTTGAGTTTTGCTCTCATCAGAACTCATTTGTAGTGCATATCCTTGTCGCAGCGTGAATTAGAACACCGGTCACGCGTTCACGAGGGAACCGTATTGACCACTGCGCCATTCACCTAACAGTAAACACGATCGAAATGTTTTATGTGAACACCAAGTCACACTCGCTTGTGAGTATTGGTCAGATTGCCCGACCACCTCGACAGGAGAAACAGTAGCCGTCCTGTTAACTCCAGCCGATGATCCATCGACAGTTACTGTCTCTCCTGTCGTGGCGATGGGGCAACCCGACCATTACTCACAAACGAAAGTGGTTGAGCCTTCACATATGATAATTCCGTCGCGTCCAATACGAGGTGAATGGTGCAGTGGTCAACACAGTTGCCTCATGAAAGTGTGGTTGGAGTTTTAATCCAGGCAGTCGCAAAGATATGCACCACATTCTATGTAATTCAACATCCGAGTAGGTTAGGACCAACAGTCTATCCCATATGATCACTTGAACATGTATACAGGACTACATTGGTGAGACCGAATGTTGTCATCTTCAAATGTTCGGTTCTTTTGCCTGGTTCCACTTGTAGTAACTGTTCTCGCGACGAGTCCATTCCAGCTCGAACAGCTGTTCGTATGTCAAACAATAATCAGCCAATTTTATTTGTTTTGTTTGTAATAGCCCACGTGATGGCTGCGTTACCATCAATTTATATCGTGGGAATGTCCATGCTGCCAGTTGGTTATTCCATTTTGCTTCTCTGCAAGCGCACTGTTCAATCCGAATCTTTGCTGCAAAATCCCGACTCTTCATCTGTCTTCCACACTCTAATCGTTTGTCATTTTGTTTGATCTTTGACAGTTAACTTAACGAACTGGATGGAATTTTATTGGGACGGGTGAAGATAAAACGTAGGACGGGATATTGTGACTGGATGAACGAGTGGGTAACGGCTCACCTTATCCATCAGCATTGAAAAGCAGACCATAGCAAAAATCAATTGTTTATGTTCACTCCAATTGAGCATACATTTTGCCAGTGTATTCAGAACGTTGAGAACATAGTCACTTCTTTATTATGTTTAGTCCACGTAGAATGTGTTATTAACTTACCATTTTCTGTTTAACCATACGTATCTGATAAGACGGGTCATGATTTAATCCAATTTACACAATGCTTCAGAAACAGTGAACAGGTCAGACCGGTTCATATCTTAAACTTCCAATTCAGTTCTCGTACACGGTTGAGATGTAATGATTGTTCAATCTCTCGCATAGGCGCAATGGTTGAATAACAAAACACTACACGAAGTAAAGCGATTCCACAAGAGCACGGGAACGGACAAATATGTGACGTCCCAATCGTTGCTAATCTATAGCTTGTTTCACAAACCACTTCAAATTATCTAATTAGCCGTAAGTAGTAGGACTTTTGTTGACGTCTCATTAGTCATGGCTGTCTTTTTCAAATGCTGCTGATATTGGGGAGTTTGTTACACATTCATCAACGATATACTACCATGAACACACGCACTCGCTCACACGTTGTCGTCATGTTGATTAGTATTCCCTTGGACAGCAGCCCCTAGGGTACTTCTTTCATTTTCACTCTGCTTATGAGTCATCATACCAATCTACTTCAGATCTGGATGACTCTCAGAACTGATGTTTTACTACAAATTACTAATCAGTTTTATGAATGGATAGTTAACTCAATTCGAAACAAGTGTGAAATAGTAATTTTCTTATAGTGACCGGCTATCGGAAAGGCGGAAGTAATCTCTATTTGCAGGCAGCCAGTATTCGTGATGCTTTTTGTAATTCACTTCCACCGACCAGAACACTTTCTGTTAGATCTGTTGAAGTTCATCTGGTAGGTTTTGTCATCCTTTGTTTGGTATGTTGGGCAGCGATGAATTCGTTGAGACCTGTTTAGATAGTTTGTAGAAAGCCTATCCTTCGTTTGCCTTTATTTTTCCTTGCTGTGCGCGATAAACGATCATGATGAATTTTATACCATAACTGTACACAAAATGTTTGCTTTCTTCGTTTTTATGACTATCATTGCTTATCAGTTATAACTTTTTGGTACTGTTTGACACGTTCTCAACTTCATCTGCACTCGACTGTTTTGATGAGTTCATGTCCCGTTGACTGGTGGCTGTTTGTGAACACGTGTTCAGTTGCCCCCATTTTGAACGCTTTTGCTAGATAATTTGTGTAGCCGGTTGATTCACATTCAAGCTGAGATAGTATCTTTATTGTAATTTCACCAAACAATACCGTATAAATTTCAATCCTTTCGATCGCATTTTCTGACTTTTTTCTGACTTAGAAGATAGTCCAGTTAATCCGACTGTCTGAATAAGCGTTATTGGAATTGTCGAGTACACGTTAATGAATGAATTACCCAACATTGCCAGCAGCGGTTTAACACTTCCATCTGGTTAAAAAGCAAGGTGAATTGCCAGAACCTCACACAAAAAGCAAAGTATTTGTGATGCCTTCAAAACAATCAAACAAAGACTGACAGTCACGCACAGTTGTTGTTGAACAGGTTGATGCATCCAGATCATATTTCCAAAAGCATACTGTAATGATGAAGTTTCGTACACGCACTAACAAACATTTGACCGCAGAAGTTGCGCACAACACGCTTGCCCAGGAGATCTTATCGAAACAAACGCAAATCTATACCTAGTTACAGACCCTGCTCTTACTTCCTGAAAAAATCAATAGAAAATATTCCTATACCTTTCCCTGTGACCATCCTTTTGAGCTCAACATCCAGAGATCTCAAGCCAGCTGTTGGATTTGCTGAGAAGAAAATAAAATTGAACGCATTGAAATAGGCTATTTTACGACGTGTACATTTGTAAGTAGTATCACAGTCTTCCCGTCTTCATTCGTTGTTATTTTTTTAGGCTGCTCAACCAACAACACAGCATTTCCAACGTCATCCACACTTTGATGTTTGTCCAATACCGTAAACCAAGTGATGAAAGATCGTTCGAATTGAAGCCTTGGAAGCATGCATTATTTCCGATCATCGTAGACATTAACTTTTGTCTGTAGCAATGCAGCAAGGTAACATTCTTAATGTTAAATTTGAGTATTTTAGCTTGCATCATTGCTTACCTTTTATAACCGAACTTGTATCCAGCAATGCTCAGGGAAATAATGCGCTTTTAACATAATGGAAAATAGTTTCAAATTAATGTAGTGCTGCCATCCTGTATAACCTGTCCAACCAGCCACCAACATCTATATGTGAAGCGTAGACGGACCCGCTCGAGAGCAAATGTGAACTGACACTATGTCGTTCATGGATGTTCAACAAATAACCTCAAGTAATATGCAGCATTCTGAGAAAACTTGAAATCAATGAGGAGAGTAAGTTCACTGACAAAGGTACAATTGGATGAAACCGAAAATTCTGAGATGGTTCAGATTGGTTGGTTGCATATTGGTAACACATTCTCTGTTCTATCAGCCAGTTAGGAGGACAGTAACAGGAATGCTCATGAACGAACACACGAAGGCTAAAGGTTTGCAGACATAAGCACTACTCATCACTGTCCACCAGTATACATTTCTTCTCGTTACCGTCTTTGTGTTAGTTGTATGTGGGTTGATCAAGTAAAATGTTTGTCTACTTCATCTTTGATGAGGCCTTAATAGATTTTGTGTATCCTGCTGTGTTTGTGGCTTTGATAGCCACATTCTGGTCGTGCGGCGTATTATTAAGTGTGGACGAAGTATTTCCGTTACCAAGACATAGAACATGGTATAATATATCCAACTTTGATTAACTGGACTGTATTTGTACGAGGGTGGTCTCTATAGGAAGACTGTTCAGTCTGCTTCATTAGTAAAAGTTTTGAATTACTGGAGAAATGGTCCATGCAAAAAGGATGTCATATTTCGAGGTATGTTCTAAGAAGGATCACGGTGTTACCGACAAGTGTTAATCCTACCTGGGTGAGCTGTATTTCGCAGTGACCGAATGTGCTTAAAATCTGGGAAATCTAAGTCTTTGTCAGGAACTAGTGATGTAAACGAATGGACTGTCATTGTCTTTTTTTTCATTGAGCTATCATTTCCACTGACTATAATTTACGCAAAAATGTACTCATACCACAACAATCCGCAACACTACCCGGCACATGAATGTAGTCATAATGTGACCTGTTCTTCCTATACAGTATTTTGGGAGTTCAAAACGAACCATTTACAGTAATCCATTCCGTGCATTTTAGTTCCTGGTGATCAAACATAACAATTCCTCCGAAAAATTTATGTCGCGACAGTTGACTGACTTCGTGTACTTTTACTAAGGTAAAACCGTTATCGTTAATCTCTTGTAACTGGTATTAACAACGGTAGCCCAAATTGATTGCACTGTCAGTGTGGTCTCTGCCGCTCTAAGCCGACAGGCTAGTCGACATTCTACAAATCTGTGTACGCAACGAACACTTCTGGAAATGGTCAAGTGCTACTACACTGAACAAAGCAAAATGAACACATCGAGTTCGCGTTAAATTTCGAGTCAGTGGAACAAACCTTAATGAATACTGACATAAAAAGTGAAGTGTCATTCAATGAGGTTACAAGTAAACACAAGTGAACCTGATGAGTAGACAGTTACCGTACAACATTTACATTTTGTACGCAGATTTTGTGTTACTTATTAATATCTTTTTAAAATAATACTTCCTAAATCACTGAGTCATACATGTGGAATGCAGTCTATATGTGATCAACAAAAAGTGGTCAGCGAGCTGAACCGAGATACTGTCAAAATTTAGACAGTGACGGTGTTCGTTTTGAAATCAGGCACTTTCAGCAACAACCAACCAAAGGACCAGAGGAAGACAGTCACCACAAGACAAACCAAGTAACTAAGATCCAGGAGTTTATAAAGCGGAAAATAGGGGTCAATTGTGAAACTAGACATATCAGGAAAACACACG
>LUCH01000030.1:16600-50402 GCA_013368495.1 Paragonimus heterotremus | reverse complement strand
CGTGTGTTTTCCTGATATGTCTAGTTTCACAATTGACCCCTATTTTCCGCTTTATAAACTCCTGTTCTGTAGTACGCACTTGATAATATGCAGAGAAATTTGCCAGACCATAAATCGTGCGCATTTACGTTTTTGACTGCTCTACTAAAATTTGTTTCGGGAAAATGCTGTCTTACATAACTAAGATCCAGTTAAAAAATGACAGCAAAGCCAACAAGTGAACATTCGTCAATTTGTGGTCACGGATTTGTTTGATACAATCGAAATATTGCTAACTTTTGTGAAGCTTTACTGCTACGTAGATTCTCAGCAGTCCCCTTATGAATAGCAGTGTTAGAACTAAGTTTCACTCACGTCCGATTTAATCCTCGTCAAAGTTGAAGTGCAGTGTAATTTCTTCCGAGATAATCGTAGGGACCATTGTGCTGAGGTTGTCAAGTTAATCATGACCGATTTATCCCGTGTAAACCCCCCAGCTTATAACTGCGACTGGGACTACTCGATCACCCCGATAGGTAACGCAGTAACCGTCAACTTTCGCGTGTGGTTGTTACAACTTGTCTTGTCGGTTGGACAATAGTTTTAATCTGTCAATCTTAGTACGGTCCAATGGGCCAACTAGACATATCGTTTGAGAGTGGGGTGTGGGCGAGAGTATCATACAAAGGCGGATTGGTCGCATGGACATGGTTAGCAGGGGACATACCGGATAAACGAAAGGTCACAGATTTCAGGTTCTAGACTGGGTTGGGTTAAAAGGGGATTGATGAGAGGGTAAAGTAGTAAGACATCCGCGCCAAATTTAGTACGACTGAAGTCAGACAGTTTGGGCGTCCTCTTTAACATGTTACTGATACATGGATTGTGAATAACACAACGAGATAAAGTACGTATTGGCTTTGACAAACTTTTCAAAGTTGGATGAACATTCGGTTAGAGAGATCAACGTGAATATGTTTGAACCAGGCTCTTTACATACGGGAAGGGGGTGTATGGGAAAGATAGGTGCTTCTCATGACCAGTTTGCATTGCAAATGGTAACGAAGTGGAGGCTGGTTGTATATTGATGGGAATATCTTTTAGAGGCCATTCTTAAAACACCCTTCTATTGTGGTAAGCCTCGGTTGACATTATCAGGGTGAGGCGAAGGACTGGATGAAATTCAAATCGGCAACATGCGCGTTACAACCCGAAGCATATCTCCGTCCCATAAGCGCCCCTTAAGACGGGAGGACCAAGACCGAAGGTTACGTTTACTACCAACTTTTGCCTAAATAGATATACTCATTTTTACGGTTGGTTTGGACGATATCTGCCCAGATCTGTTGAATGACAAAACGTCTCAAAGAGCACCAGTTTGAGAGATGGGACAGACATTTACATCCGCTTGTCGAGCATATTTACCATAGCAGTCCCTGAGTTTCAAGACGCTGTTTTCTGAGTAAATTCTTGTTTTATAACAATTGAAAGGATCACATTACTTTAAACTAGATCACAATATATCATCAAAATGATATCTGGGTGGTTACAGACGACTACGGTGGGGTTGCAGCTTAAATTCACATTGGAAAATTAAGGGTAGTCGAAACACTCACTTGTTTCGGCTTTAGCACGTCTGTAATCGCAAGGGACAAGATGATATTTAGAACCTTGAGTCGGCCTTCATAGAAGTCACATGGTATAGGATAATTTAGCACTTTCACACTTCCATATCGTTTAGAAAACAGGCAAACTAACAAGGTTTGAAAACCTGTCAGGTTGTGTTACCGAAATGACTTCGTTTGTAAGTCGTGTAATGACCTAGCTGGACAAACTCAAAGTCACTGCCACCTATGTTCATATGTAGTGGAATAAGCAATCCTAGCCGTTATACTAGGCTCATCGGTGGTCTTTGGTAAACGCGGTTTTTAATTGAGCACAAAAGTATCGAACAAACTAAAAATATGTGACAAATGAAGAGTTAGCTTCACGTCAGTGTTTCACTGATCTGACCTCCCATTGCTTCGTCGGTCTCAATAATCACTTTGGAACATATTCATTAAGGCTCACATCCAGAATTATATCGGCTTGTTCAGCAAAACTCTCTTTGAAGTTGCGCACGAATCAATATATACATTGTTTAGGTATTAACCTTTTTCGAGGAACAACAGGAGAAGATCTACTTGACACTAGTGAACAGAATTTTATAGCGGCGTAAGCACTCTTTAAAGCTGTGCGCATTCTTACAAACATCATTTGTTTTAAATAATCCCCTCTAAGTGGCAGTTTCATATAGCATGCCTTCATACACAGTATAAAGAACGGTGTAAGTTAGGTGGCTTGGTTGTGGCTTTTCATGAAACCCTCTGGATAGCGGTTCGACTGTAACGTGTACTAATCCCTTTCTGTTCAACGTGAAGACCTCGTTAGTTTCCATGCTTTTTGACTGGTGAGAACGCTAGGATAACTATGACAGTTTACAATCCACGTCTTTTGAGTGTTGTGTTGAGAAATAGTAAACGGCTAAGAAGTAATTTTTCAAACAACGTGTTGTTATACAACCTCGGACTCTACTTCAGTTACTGCTTACTTAAATCGCACGTGGAATTAACCATTCCAATGAAGACAGCCACAGCCATGGATTCAAAGTTTCAACTGCTGAATGACTATTTGTATAGGTATTCTGGGTAACACGCCTTGCAGCACACCGGTTCGCTGTACGAAAATTAGCAGTCAAGAATTTATTGCAAGAAACGGAGTAAACTTCTCAGTTGGTGTGCGCTAACATTAAAGGTAACGCATACTGAGTATGCGTGGAAACAAGCAAACTATGAAACTATGCAGTTAGAAAGAACTGTCTTATCAAGTGAGACTGAAAGTCGTGATCCTAAATTTCTGACCAGAAGGTTCTCTCAGACATTGACACTGTTTTACCCACAGTTTGCAAAAGCATAGTACTAACGTGAAAAACATATGCAAACGGATAGATCGTTAGACAATTAGATGCTAGTTATTACGGTTAAAATGAACATATTGTGGCCTTCTTTGTAGTGTCACACTGCTCATGTTTTTAATTCAATCCTGAAATTATTTTTTGTCGTAGTAATCGGTACTGTTATGTACTAAAATTATTGGAATTGCCTAATTCCCTTCATCCGTGAACAAGAAATTGCGTACCTTCTTAAGCTGCTATCCAGAACTGTGTTTAACATAGATTTACATGAAACATTTCGATGGGGAATGAGTGCTTAGTGCAACCTCCACAGTTTGGTGGGTTTTCTGGTGATCCCGTTTAGTGAAGGGTAATAAAGTGAAATGTATTCTTGTATGAATACACCGGTGCTAGCAATGTTCATTTGGTTAATTCTGCCCCTCAATATTTCAAGGGTGAACATGTTTTAATCTAACTGGTGTCAAGTCCCGTCAACCCAAAGATCCAGGCGTAAAAATGTAGTGTTTTAACTGCCAGATGAGGTCATTGAGAATTCCCAAATTTTAGTCTCGTAATTACTTTTATTTCGTTAAGTTTGATCCCACTAGGTTGTGACATCTAGAATGTAGTTCAAACCAAAAACGGTCTGGGCCCAGGACCGTGGTTGGATGAACCTTTTTGTTTGTTGTCATGTTTAAACGCTTAGCCAGCATGTTGCCTTCCTGAATAAATAACTCTTGCTCCATCCGCCTTCTTAGATCACAGCACTACTAGGGATTTTCGGTCCGAGGTTGAGGACCGTTCAGACTTAGGCGCTGCTCTAGTCACGAACTCTGCTTACACTGTACAAGTGAATTCAGGTTTCGACGATTCTTTTCGTGGTGATAACAATAAAACATTGGCCTTCGTTGCAGATTTTGTTGGAATATCGAAAAATCATATAGACACATCAGAATACATCTGTAATGACGAACAGCTGGTAGAATTTCACCGTCAAATACACTCCCTCCAATTTACTCAGTAAAGCCCGGAAAATGTAAAAATGAGATATTTTGTTCAAACGAGACCCAACAGCGAAACATCTGGACTTCGGCTGGAGTCGAACGAGCGACAGAAACAACATGCCCAAGCGCGATAAACACTCTATCAGCTGAGCTACCGATTCACTTTCTGTCGGCAAAATGTGATGGACTTCATGTGTGACAAACTAAACCTGAGATAAATGAGTCGTTCTTTGTAATTGAAACAATCGTCATGAAACTGATGCGACATTTTTAAAACGAATAATATGCGGCAGATGACAATCGATTGTTAGTTGTGAACTATGTGGTTAACATTCCTTCCAGTTGTGATTACCAGCAACATCGGTACACTCCGAAGAAACCAACAAGATACCTCATCAGCTCCGAAAATCACCACCGAATGAAAGCATGGTGAGGCTCATTTAGGCCGTAGCCAAACTGTGGTGGTCGATTCGCTCTAAGATAAAGGAACTCTGGTGGTTCACCTGGTATTTGTGTAGAGGAACTCCAGTTGTCGACAGCAAATCAAATAGAGTAGTTTTTTATAGTCAGACGTTATCTAGTGTCGCTATCTTGGACAGGATAGGGCGAACCCTCTCAAGTGTCGGCGTTAGTCATTCGGTATTGTCAGCAACTTGTTGGCTATCGAATGCATTAACGCAATACATGTCAGTGACATACCTCTTCGTGAGTGGAAGAAACACTAACAACAGCCCTAGGTGGGGATAGCTGGTTGTCAGGTGATTGATTAAAATGCTGACACTGCTACGTTAACATCTGAATCCCTCTATTTGCATCGTTGTGAACTTGTTTGACCGAAAAAATTCAATTCCATTTGAAACGCAATTTGCTCTCTCCAGACTCTACCGCCGTAACCAGTATCCTTACCTTATGGATAAGAAAATTATGAATACCTGTCAAAAACACGCCGGACCAGTGTGCAAGAGCAAAGAGTAACTAATGACACCGACTGAAGACTTTATGGAATGTACTTGTCCAGTGGTTCAGAAATTTGTTTACAATTGTGTGCTATGAAAATGCACTGCTTTTCAACTATTTATATATTCAAATTATCACTACCGTTGAAAAGTTGTGTGCTACTTAATTCCTTAGTAAAACTGCACGGATTGTCTTCCAAAATTGAAATACATCGAGAAAACTTTACTCTTATTAACAAGAAAATATAAACTGAAATAATGAATCAAACGACCTTTAGGTAAATTAGTTGATATACCAGCTAACTTTAAAGTGGTGTAGTTGTTTTCATAAAGTTTTTTCTCAACTCACTTCCTATGGGGATACCAATCGGTAGAAATCGTGTACCAGTCATGTTGATTTGGTCTGTCATTTGAATTATACACCACAAAAAATATACATTTTCCCAAAAGGTGAGCAGGCACGGAACTCAAGTTTGTGTTAGAAATATTTCTTGAATCACTAATTAGTTTCGGACATTGCCGACTAGTCAGAGCGATACGGGCTACCCATCCGGGTAGTCAAGGCCTTCCATAAGTACAGTTTGAACATTTACTGCAGCGGTTTAAACTGTCGCCTATAAAAGCATTCAAACAAGAGTACTGGTGAACAGGTGTAAAGCGACCGTAAATAATAGACAGGACAGTATGGGTTTGCATGCAAGTGTCGGACAATTAGCAGTTATTCAACAACACATTAAGGACTACTTCGTTGACATAATGTACGAATATAGTTGTCAGGGCTGTCAACTTCGTCCGAAGAAAAACTTGGGACGTCGCGGTTTCTAACAGCACCCGGAAGCCGTTCAGTTATCAGTTCAAATGATTGTAGGTCACGTTTAAATGCAGTACTCACAAAAACTTTTTCAGGATTCATCACTTGTTATTTGGTTCTCTTCCATAATTCGTGCTGTTTGCAACCATCTCTTCAAAAAATCAAAAAGCGGGTAAAACAGTTCGCGATACAATATAAGAATGCGTTTGACTCACTTCATCCTCAATTGCCGCAAAGCAGCAGGACGACTGGTCGAAGCTGATTGGTGAATACCTCTCATTGTCTGGCGCAGACACGTAGTCCGTGTAAAAAATGGAGTCATTTTTCAGTACTGTCCACTGACTGTCTACTTAGAGAGTCGTAGGTCTCAGTATGTCCCTCGGTCTACGAATGGTTGTCAGCACTAGACCAATTTCCATTAAGCTATCAACATTCAATTCAAAATTTTCCCAACATATACAGTTTTCTATACAAGTATGGCCATTCCTTTACAGACTACCTCTCAATACACGGGAACAAAAGGAGAACTTTAACTTTAAATAAACAAGACAATCTTATTTGGTGTCTGGCCACTGTACAACATATGTTCAAGCCTGGAGCTCACGACTATTTCAACTGGCATGTTAAAGTTACGTTCAACCGAAAAATATACGAAGGTTAACAGACGGTACAGTTCTTAAGGTGATCACTGCAACTCACTGTTACACGCTGCCATATGCCTGTCTGCATTTTACTCTGTTTACGTGTGCTGTCGAATGTAGCATCAGTTTGTTCCACTGCGTTTCAGCTTTCGCGGCTTGCAAGCTGCACATCAACCGTTATTTTGTCGCTCAGTTTTCTTCCTTTTTGTGTAACCCCAAGTGTCAGCACCCTCCTAGTCAATAGTAAACACAGAGGAGGAACGCATGTATTATACCATTATCTTCCTCGTGCTTACCTGTTAACCAACAGTCCCAAAGAAAATTATCCCCCTATCTTAGACTCAGTTAAGTTAGTGCAAATGTCAAGTGCAATTGTGAAAAACTTGCAGAAAGAAAATCTATCACAAAATACTCGGTGGTGTTGTAATTAAACTTGGCGTCTAGCGGCAAAATTCGCCGGAAGCACAAGACCGGTCTCTTGGTTCTTTCTGCCCATCAGTTATGCATATTGGATGAGCGTTGACCACATATCACATCACAAAGCTAAAAGTTGTGGCAATTTTTAAAGCCAGTAACTCCATTACGAGCTCGCTTCCTCCGTTTACATCAGAAGCTACCGACTGCGGGTGTGACAGCACTACTTGGAGCGGCCACAAAGTATTTCATGTTTCAGAGTCTGTCGTTTATATTTTCGCCAATCTGTTGATCCTTGGGGCTCAGGAATGCAACGTCTGGGGTTGTAGATGCTCACATTGAGGCCGCAGTTGTTCGACGATAACTACCCCTGGGGGCTTTGAGAGGACCCAACGCGTAGACTGATATGAGTAAAGTTATTACTCATTAGATGAAGCTGATAGCTCTGCAAACTATCGAAGGACTAGACGACATCTGTTTTGATGTCGGCTGGAAAGGTGCCATGAAGCCAAATCAGAACTCCGAAAAATCGATCAGATTCAACAGCCACTCCGTTTGTCAAGAGGCGACGCGTTGGTTCAAGTTTGACCGGCTCGGTCCGGAACTGGATAGATAACCCTGTTTTACGTTGTGCCAGTATGAATAGCGTTAAAGAGAGCTTTGTCAAAATTGGAAATTAGTTCACCACAAAACACACTGGCAGATTAATTCATAATTATGCCACAAGCAGCTGAGGAAGGACTCAAAGTTGCACTCGTCGAGGGTATGTGGACTACGAAAGTTATGACTAAGACACTTCATCTAATGTTGCATGAACACGTTATGAGTGTTACCTAAATCTTAGCGAGCAAACCCAACGACCAGGCTGAACTTCGAATTGCCACGGTAAAGCTGGGTCAGAAATTAGCTGAGTTTAAGGTAAGAAAAAGGAAGAAAACCGTAAAGAATTACGCCACCTGTGTGGAACATCTGAAAACTTGCTGATAATGTGCTTAGTAGGCACAAAACAACAGTATCCAAGTGATCAGTACATTGCTTTTCTCTGGGAAGGGCAATGAGGTAGTAGGTACGATTGATCTAACAGTGGTTCAGGGTAAAATTAACGCGTGCTGAGAATACCGTCTGACTGGCAGTAAGGCAGCGATTTCAATTGCCGTTTCCAGACCACGGAAAATCATTAAATAATGAGCAGGGGTCGTTCGAACTGTGGACTGATAAATCGATGGCCTAAGAGAACACGATATCCGAATCGACAACTACATTATCACGTAGTCGTTTGTCAGTTCGTGTAACACATTATGGTGTAGAGTGGGTACAAATTTCTTTACTATGCTGAGGTTGTGACTGACTTGAGACAAGAAGAGCAGGCAACAAATGCTGGGGTGATTCTGGTAAAAGGAACGCACAAACTGGATCGAAGCTTAACTCTAGCTATTGGAGGAAGCGAATCAAGGGTTCGGGATTTTATTCATTACGGGTCAAGATCTTTACGGCTTCCTTAAATGGGTCGATCACCAACGGCACTCGAGACGAAAGAATACCAGTAGTTCTAGCCGGCATGAGTCTCGCTGCACCTGCTGCGCGAAATTCAACAGCACGTAGATTATATGATAGGAGAAGACGCGACTGAGAAGGTGGAGTGCTAGTCCATTTTCTAATTCTCGTTGGTAGAAACTTCCAAGTGAAAAGTTTAGATTTTATGTCAAACTAAGAATGTTCACGGGATCCAAAAAGTCACTGAAATGGTGATTGTCTAAGCAGTAACATTGATAAGATGAATAACCTGAAAATAACTCCTTTCTTTTGCTCACTGTTCAGAATATTTGCACTTGCCCGTCATGCAAGTGGACTGGGCGAAAGCTATCTTTTACTGAAGAAGAACAGTACTGGTTCAAAAGTATGTCCACTGGGCACCTGGACGCACCATTCGTCGGTATGCTACTGTTGCACGGAACTTGGCCTGGATTACCTCAAAATACTTCTACGCAGCACACAACATAAGCTATGAAGTTAACAGGACCCGGCATACGTTGTTTGTTTTACTGAGATAACCGAAAAAATACCGGCTTAGGAGCAGCGGTCCGAAACCACACGTTACCAAAAGAGGAGTGATACTTGTGTTTGTTAATGTGGTTTCGATCACAACACTCCTGAGGAAGGCTACCCGAGGTGGTTGAGTGATACGGTTTTATCATAAGGTCGACCAGGACGAAGTCCAATCGCTGCCAGCAAAACATAGTGTCTAGGTCAACTTGGTGCCTGAAATAATTTGCTGGTCAGGTTTGCTTCAGAGTCGCCTCTTCAAAACATTCATTTATTTTACCAGCCCGCTGTGCGGACTGAAAAAGAATTCTCATTCTTGTTGGCTTGATGGAGTTAGTCAAACTATCGGGAATACACAATGTTTGATGAAGAAAGAACAACCGATTATAAAATTATGAGTGATTGGACTTAGCTTCACTTTTATAGCAGCAATATAAGGCCAAAGGAAAGCTGTAGGGGGACCGGGGGGCACGCATACTAAAGCAGTCACATTTTACTGCAGTCTAACCCAACTATCCGTTGAACGTAGAAAATTATTTGATGACTGGTTGAACAATGAAAAAGAGGAAATGATCGAAATGTCCACAGGCAACCTGACACCTATACCAACTCAGCGAAAAACCCACGACAAACAATGTTCATTAGGACCTGCGGCTACAGAAGTACAAATTTACAATCCGCCATATGGTCAAAATAAAGAAGTGCGCTCCTGGTCGACTCTGCGTGGCGTATCGAATAGCTTAGTTCCCCGGAGAGGTTGATGATTGCGTGGCAGTTAAGTATCAATTTGAACCACTAATGTATTGCTGTTTATGATGTTGATGATGAGAGCCGGATACTAAAAGGTAGCGAGTAGCGCAAAGGAAAGATGGGACAATACAGAAAATGTTTGATCGTTTTGTGTGTGAGGATCAACCTCAGGTAAACGAGAGACATTCTAACACCAAAGCATGCATAGTACATTTATCATATCTGCAAGTGAATAGGGCTAGCAAATAGATAGGCCAGCTATAGGTCGGAGTAAGCTCGCCTTTGTTGCTTGCAGAATTCAGAGGGATACATGCAGAACAGTCTCAGCGTTTGCATCTTTAGACAGTTCATCTTCCCAACACATTTTTTCTGGATGCCAGGAATGCAACTTTGACCCTGGTTACATCTGCATGGAAGTCGTGGCCCACGGATAGATCATTCAACCGACAACCACGCAAGCAGTAGAATTCTGTGCAGTTGTACACAATATTACCTTTGATGCAGATTCAAGGTGCAGGTACAAAATCCACTCTTAGAAAAATCTGGGAGAAGGAATTTGTCTTACCTGTGTTTTTATTCACACTAAATTTGAGCATTGTGACCGCGAAGGTCGTTACAGCTCCTCTTCACTGCCAGAAAATAGCTCGTTAATGTCTGCACACAACCGCACGCTCACAACTGAGTTTTATAGCCATTTGGAGGCACCGAAACATAATTCGACATAAACACCGGTCTCTGAGTTGTGGAAAGTTACTGTTAGCTTCGCACTGTAATAAAGGTTGCACACAGTTTCTACGTTGGATCGGTTGAGCAGAAGTCCTGCTAGAACGTTTCCAGCACAGTTGAGCAGAATGATACGCCAACGGCTGTCTGTGTTTTGTTTATTCCCCTTCCGTGGATTTGTACTTTAATCGCTTCATTTAAGTCTTGTTGGCTTTGTTTTCATGCTAGTCACACGTTCACGGCCGATCAGTGTGCAAAACGAATGTATACAGTAATGTGTGTCTTTCGACTATTCTGTTAAAATGGCTAAAAAGGACTCAATCTTTCATATTCCTGTTACTCTCAAATATGAGTAAGATTAGAGTATCACTGAACCCTTGAAGAACATTTTCTTGCTCTCAGATGGAATAAATCAACCGGAACAAAGCATCTTCCAAAATTAAGCCGCCAAGCTTCAAACGTTCCTTAGACAGCTCATCTTCACTTACACTGATGAAGGTTGGTCCATTGTATCATTTGTGTAGTACAGTCGCAGACTTGTCTCAACCGAGCTGAAAGTGCGTGGATGTAATTCGAGGGATTGTCTTGCGTTTCGCCTACGGTCATCAAACTGATACGGTCAGTGACTTCGAACCGACATCGTGTTCTCCGTGACTGCCTTATTTTTGCCGCTCTCATTATGCCTATCTGACATGGCTGAACCTAGAAGGACCAAAGTCCTAGTCACCATAATCCTCAGGATCGACAAGGCAAACAAATCTTGCCCTCGCTTCAGGCCGGCGGAAAGGTCAGGCGCAGTCATATGGCATAGAATAGATAACTGCTTTCTTCAGACTGTACCACTGTAAACTCAGACAGTCTGTCAGGTGTTGATATTTGATCTTTTTCTCTCTCTCATTCAAATACGCACACAAAATAATCCCAACTCATTTACGTGTGCTGATTCGTCTCTTTTTGTCTGGTGTTTGAATGATCATTATTACTACATCCTATTGGTTGATATTCGCGTATTCACTAAATACCGACGGTATTGGAAGACTAATGATAGTCGTTTCCTGCCAGCCATTGGCTTTTTTGTTCATACGGTCATAAGACAACTCTCACAACGAACACAAGTGTATAGACCCACTGAATTGAACAAACTCCATGCTTTTGATTGACGGTTTACACTTCTGATAAGCGGGTTTTTATTTGTCTCAATACCAGCAATTTCAATGTTCGAAGATATAATAAATATTTACTGATTGGCAATCAAATTTTTTCTAGTAATTGATGGTTAGAATGGCTCTTTCTACTATTTCGAGTTATGACGTGGATAGCTTCAGGCTAATATTGTGTTTCACAACTGAATAGCTTTTGGAGTCAAGTCATAAAAAGAAAATACCTAAATGGAACTTTCTCAGACACCACTAATCAAATGTATCTATTGTATCTACTGTGATTCAGACGAGCAGTTCCACAACCCCAAAAGAGTCAACTCTGTTTGAGGTGGTCAGTCACTTGAAGTGGCATTGTAGATTAAATTGTCTGCCGGTATTGTGTTGATTACCACAACAGCATCACTACTTGATTAAGCAGTGAACTGGTCATTTTCAGAATTGGTTCAGTTACTCATTGTCCCAACTGTTCCCTGTTTGTCTACCTCGAATGACAACGCGACTGCACATGAATTATGCAAACAGTTGAAGTTTCCACTGGGTCTGAATATCTATATGGCTGTTCTGTTCACCCGAGTGGCCACGTGATCAGGGCCTTTCCAGTTGAAGGCACTCAAAATTTGGAACTTTTTGTAGATCAGACAGTTCACTCCGTCAAAAACGTGTTCATCAAAAATGTTTATCATTTCGACTTGGCCGGTCCAAACATATGCTGACACAGCTAGTAACGCGATTGTTTGAAACTTTCAGTGCAAGCCAAACCGAAAACTTTACTCACTTGGTCAGATTGAGATCTGCTTCTGTTTGCACAGTTCTCAACGGATTGAGCACAGTTTCACTAAACCTGTTAACTTAGGTCTAGTGGTGTTATTACTTCAGCTGGTATAATAAAAACCCAGATGCTGCACATGTGATTTTGCAAAATCTGATAGCCTTGTAACACGAGCCAAATTATCACAGAAAGATCGGTATACTTCCTTCTCAAAACCTGCCAAATGTTTATCACGGTATTTACAACATCTCCATCGAGGCACCCAAGAACTTCGCACTTATATGCCCTGCTCATTATCAGCTATTCCACTGACTCGACCTTTGTGCGTTATTTCCCATCTATCTGGTGGAGTTCCGCCAAAAGGACCCAAGTGTCTCGTAAATTTTCAATTAAGTTGACTCAGTTATACCACGAAAGAGCTATCTCATCGCAATATCTGTCAATGCAACGACTACAACTAAAAATAATGTGCAGCAATATTAGTGCCTACTGGCTTGAATATTAAGAGAATTCTATCTCGACGTGTCACTCTGGAATCTAGGGGACATTTTGTGTCCTCGTTCAGTTGTTCTAAAAAGTGCAATACAGTGATTGCGTTCAAATGCTTCGTGACGTTTATCCTCAGAACAGTGTATACCATCTCAGACAGACTTGGCAGAAGTAATGCTTCACCTGCAGTGTAAAAAGCTGCGCAGCGCACAAGCTGCGTGGCTACAGGTGGACCATAGTGACATGCGTTAAGGTTTAGGTTTATCGACCAACTGGCACACTAATTAAGCGAAGACTGCAGTTTCGTCGTGATGGGAACACGACACAAACACTAACGGACTAGTGTGCACTGGGAAAGGTGGAATGCCGCTGTACCCAAGTGATAACCTACTGTCAGCTGTGTCATGAAACGCTAACTTCAGCTGTGGACACTAACCAGAGCTATCAGAACTCCTGTTAGAATATGATTGCCCAGAAAAAGTGGATACCAGATCGGCCCTCGTAAGAGCTCAAATTCCTCTGTTGAGAAACAGTGCTGTAAGTAGAAAACTGTATACTCAGTGTCACATCGTGATCCAGTGTGTGAGACTCGTTGGCTTACAGATATGTAACATACATACCTTTCAGAGCAGAAACACTCCAATTTCCTAAAAATGACTATCTTGGAATATGGAGAAAGCTAGTTGCTCTTCACTGTCGGGTATAGCAGGAGTGCGTGAAGTGTCGGTGTTATGCATTTAATTAAAACTTGTGTTAGTAACCAATGTTCAATGGAACCCCTGGCTGTCTTCCGATTGGGATTGACAGTACAGTTACTGTGCCTGCTTTGATGACGACCGGGTGATTTGAGCAACGTTCACAAGCGATTATGGTAAAGTGGCTGCCTATGATACTTCCATTGTGTCTGATTTAAGGTCGGTGGAGCACTAGTTGACGCGGATGCCTCATAGAACCGGCCTATCTAAGATACCTACGGAAGTGCGAAACCTATAATTAATTGTAAGTTGTATTCAACGTACACAAAACAAAACCCATATTTCTTAACAGTTTCTACTTAAAACAATTGCATAATCTGAGTACTGACCAGGCAAATCTTCCACACATTTAAAGACGACATTGTCCTTGTCTATCAGTGCAAACTGACAAGGGCGTTCAACTCGTCTGATGAAGGTTTTCGATTGTCCTAATTCCAGTCCCGTAGAACACTTCTGAAAAAGTCCTGAACTAATGAATCAGAAGATTTTGTTTTCGAGAAGTTGAGTTTCAGGAATGGGATTGGAGGTAAAACAAGAAGACTAAGCGCAGCAAATCAACAATATGTAAAGGACTGTCGATGTAGTAACCATGCGCATAAGTGGAATTGGTATCGATAAGAGAAGTAGAAAACAATCCTTTTCCGGACGAATTTATATCGGCAATGTTAGTTACTTTGTCGTCACTCCGTAAACACTGTATAAGATATAATGTCTACGTTGATGAAGTAGTGAGAAAGACGTTAGTTTGTGTGGTTTTCTTGGATTCCTGTGAAGAATGCTTAGACAGTGGATAGCAATAGATCCTTCACCGTGGGTAGAAGTTTAACGAGTCGGATGTGGAATCCGTGCTGTTTCCATACAGGACTGTAGCCAGCAAATGGATACTAATTTTCATATCCATTCAACTTCACATAGTATTGCCCCAGTAAAAACAGCTTTTCGAAAAACATAAGCGTTTCCTCAGAGGACACCTTTCTTATGCATGAAGGGACAACTCAATTACATGGATTAATGAAGACCGGTTATGACAACCTCACTTTCTAGATGGAATTCACATAAGTGAATGCTCAGGATTTGTAACGCCGTCGCGGCGAAACCGTTTTTAGTAGTTTGGTATATATCGCGTATTCTAGAGGAAAGGGTACCCTTGTTTTGATTGAAATGGATCATAACTGTTCGTGAAAAATATTAACACTAATAAGAAGAGTTCGAACTAATGAGAAAGAAACAACAAACTACTCGACATTGAACTGTCAAATATTTGCTATTGTACAAAGACATGATTACCTGTGGGTTAGAGGGGTGACAGAATGGTAAGTTCTAGTCGAGATTTCAGTTTGGTTGATTCGTATCCAAGAACCCTCGACTAGGTTAGCTAAGCACGTCTTAATCTATAATCTGATCTGGTGTGTGCGTCTGATCTTAGTAGACTGGTTAAATTTAACAAGATTTTTCACATACCACTCTATGTACCTTTCAAACTCGAGTGTCACTCATAGAACAAACAAACTGGGTTGTGTTCTACAGGACTGTAATAAATTACTTATGTGAGGGCCTACGTCAAAGGTTAAATGTTTTTTTTACATCGATCTGGAAAATGTTTTGCTTAACACGTCATCTCTTTTGAGGACACTTTTTGAACAGGAGAGGTTTTATGGTGGCTTTTTTCCAGGGTACACTTTATGTCTTTCACTTGTGAAACTAGTGTGCTGAAGGAGTAAAGTTAATTTGAGTGCAAATTCTATTTTTCCCTAAAGAGATTGGGTTATTACGGAGCATTTAGGAACTGTTGACTCACTCGACCAGTGTGCAGTAGATTCATCTGTACAATATTTTCAAATTTCATACATTCCAATGTTTTTCGAATCACTGTCCTTCGCTTATTTGTGCGTTTAGGTCTAAAAGAGAACAATGTTCGAAATGTTCTAAGTGTGATACTTTTGTTTAAATTCACCAGGATGAACCATTTCGAGGAGTAGCAGCACAACATAGTTCAAAGTACACAGATCTCCAGCAGATGAGGAAGTTTAGTGAACAGCTACCCTAAAAGGGACTACTTTTTTTAAGTTCTAAACTTCTCCGTGAATAACCGGATTGCCTCAGAATCATTGGGAGCAGAAGTGTTCTTGTAAACCCGCCTACTAATTAAAGGCATCACTTTAAACTGCGGTGAGTTCACGTGTTGTTTTAGTCAACAATCTTTGGACTACGCCAACCTCTTGACAGTTGAACCCTTCAAAAGTTAGTAGGACGTCAACATGATGTACCTCCTTGATAGATTTTACTGAGTGCCGGTAAACCAATGATACTAGGCTCATAGATGCTAAGTCTTGAAAAAATTATCAGATTTGTTGTAAACGGGGAAAAGGTTTTCTTAGATATTCTCCCTGAAAGACAGTTCAGCTCAGCAAGCAATAACTACGCATGTGGCTACGCATAGCCAAGATGATTGAATCTGTTTGCAACCGCCGTACACTTAATGTAGCGAACTCGCCAAGGACTAGGTTTGTCATAACGACCGCCTTCGTTTAGTACATTAAAAATATTATTTCCGTGTCATTTAAAAAATTCGTTTTGAACAATTTCATACACTGAATGGGGTCAGTTCACCTATCCTCACTGAATGAAGTTAGTCCTGTATGAACCACAGTGTCGTGTCGGAATGAAATGCTTTTACCTTTCAGGTATTTTATAACCCTCTTCGTCTCTCTTCGTCCTGAATGATGCACGGTTTGGATTGACTGATGTAAACGTTTGCCTCAGAAGTAGCTATTTGCATTGGAGAGCTCAGCTAAACGCTGAACCTATACAACATAACCCATTGTGAGATACTCATAAGAGCTCATTAGTAGAGAGGTACTATGAGCAAAAATAAATGCATGTAATTTGAACACCGTTAATTTTACGTCAAGTCTTTTGCTCTTTGAAAATTTTTCTGTCTATTCTTTTCCCAGGTTTTAGGCTGGAACCACAGATTCGAGCTAAGGTCATGTTGCGGCTCATCAACATATTCCTGCACATTCTTGCTCCAACCGGGGTTGAACGTCCGGTTCACGTTCTCACGAGGTAACCATGCTGACCACTGCATAAAAATCAGTTCGCAGTAAGCAATCGAATTATCCTGTCTACAAGTGCAGTCACATTTTCTTCCTTACGATAGTCTACTTCCCCGATCATCTCAAAAAGGACCTTTGAATGCGACGTTACCTCCAACCAATAAACGTCGGTCAAGAATTCTCAGACAAGTTGAGACTACAGATTTCATTCAGTCAGTTGACTAATGGCATTTAACCACCGATGAAACATCGAAGAAACTTTTGACAGTTATGTGGTGTTCATATCTGATGATATCTTCCACAATCATACACACTTTTTCGGTCTACCTGCTCCTGCTAGTGTTCGTTTATATCACCAACAACCAGATATTTGACATTTTCTTCTTGTGCACATACATTTATTTAATAGAACGCAAATGAACTAATTGGATCGGTCATGTGGTCTACACTAGTATGTCGAGATACCTAAATAGCCTCAGTACTGATACCATCTGTTGGCTGGATTTTAGGTTTGGTGCCAACAGGTCGAGTGTTTGTGGTGTCCGACAAAAATAACCAACATTGTTTATTTGTGATAAATGGTTTCGTTCGTGCAACACGCTCGTACACACTCAGGGTAGTATGGTAGAATTGGAACACAAGCTTGGCAGCCAGTATCGCAATCCAAAGCTGTCAGTTCGCTTACTACGTTTGTTGAAAACTGACATTAACGTTGTGCACGCGATGCGAATGAGGGAATGTGTGCGTCTGTATACCTGAGTGGTTGAGTGTAGGCTTGCATCTTCCAAAAAACAAGGCTTTGGACAAAGTAGAGTAGATTAGCATTCAAAGAATTGTGAACCAACAACTGTTGTCAGATTAATGCTGTTTAGTTTTCGTTTACGACCGCAATGGCGGCTGCCAAACGCCTGCAGACCAGACCAGCACCGCAACAACTCTGGTTGTATGGACCTTGTGTGAGCGACTGGGACGAAGGGGGGAGGGCTGAAAACTGTTGTCTCTCTCATGTCTTTAAGACAGAAAGTGGCTGATGGGAATAACTATATTGCTTTCTATGAAATACTGTCCACTCTAGCTAATACACTGTTGGCGGGAAATATGATTTCTGCGCTGTCATTTCAAGGAAACAAACTTTTCCTCCTCCTCTCGGCACATCCTTTCAAGTTATTCGGCAGACATACGGCAAATGATTTTCCCGTGCTGTAACTAACTAATTATGTGGGTTTGTGCACGTACCTTCAAAACATTAATCTTGGCTTAAGAGTTGAACTGTAGTAAAAGCAGTTTATTCAGACCTATAAACCTACTGCGGCAGACAGTTGGATACGACAGACGAATGAATGAGTTTTTTGATGCGTTGCGTGGATCCTGTATCTAATTTTAAATAGGGTTTCCACTAATAGCTTAATATCAGCTTGAAGAAAATGAAACGGTGTTAGTACATCTCAAAAAAACCAATGAGAGTTAACGTACGCAAACAACTGTGGTTCTGCCAGCAGACAAACAACAGTAGTCGCTCATTACGTCAACATAAAGTAGACTCAGTTTTCATTCTTGTACACGTTGCAATGGCACTGTGATTCGGTAAGTTGAAGACAGTACTGAAGATGAGAAAGTAACACAACGCAACGCTGTTGCGCATGGCTTGCACTGAGTAGGTTGAACAGTGGAATAAGAGTATTCTACATGAATGCAGCACATGTACAATAAGCCTTCCTGCGAGGACTGGAGGATATCATTGTGAATGTAACCTACAACACTCTTGCAAACACATCTCAGTAATGTATAAAGCCTTGGGCACAATAAGGCTTGCAGACCTTAACATAATTCTTAAATGTAACACAACAAAACTTTAAAACCTTGGGTGTGTAATGAATTCACTAGGTCAAAACGTAAGCATATACAAAATGTAACAACAAACTCTAGGAACCTGCGGCCTGTCTCAATTGCTTTACAACAAACATGTCTGAACCTCTGACCAATTTCAGTGATGAATGATTCCGGAAACGAAGACGACAAAGGCTCATGAACCCTGTGTCAAGTACCGTTATTTATCCTCTATAAAGACAGTTCATTACTCCAAGACAGGCTATGTGAATCCCGGTCAACGCTGAAGTAACTTAACAAATTCACAAAAGACTAGAGTTAGCAACAGTCCTGTTACTGGGGCTGATTTTACCACCAATTTCCGGTCCTGTAAACATAGTTTCTGTTTTGACCGTTTACAATCTTATCGCGTAAGATGAATAACAGCTTGTCACAAGGAGGACTGTCTTTTCAAATCCAGTCCATACGCGGTTTACTTGCTGTTTTGGTTACTTTTTTACCCGAAGGATATCTATATGAAATCTCAGATTAAAAGTTACTTTTCTTCTCATTGTATCATACTGAAAAATCTTATATCTAAAACAATCTCCGTTCTGCGTCTGAACTGTCATTCATTCTGACTCAGCCCATTTCTATGTTTGAAAAATATCTTGGTGATGGATCCTCATTTTTGTGGCATCCTTTCAACTGACACAATTTCCACACCAGTTGATTAGAAGTGTACTTTGTCTAGCAAGCCAGAGTGTCACATTTTTAATTTCAGCCGGTAGAGTTTATATGAAAAGTTGTTAGCAATGGGTAATGAATGTTTTTATTAAAAAAACGTGCCAATATAAAACAGCCACTCTAAGTTATTTTGTTTTCCGGTTCTTTGAGTTGTGACGGTGGCTTATGGTGGATTTGGATACACGATGATCCCCATTTTCCTTTTTTACAGGAGTTTTCTTGGACCTCTTCAATTAACGTTTGTTGTTTCTTGTCTTTCCACATTGTGTGTATTACGAAAAGGGAGACCTTGCCAAAAAGGTAAATATTAACTCGAGTAATAATAACCATCTGCTTGACCAACTACGTGTTGAACCAAGAAAAATCCCTGGTTCAAATCGTCAGTGTAATCGGTCATTTCTGGAGGCGCAACTAACCATAACACATAAGCTAAGACACTGGATTTTCTGCGAAAGTGCTAACAGCCAGTAATATCGATTGGTTCGCATGAAGCAATGAAAACTTGGGATAATGTCAGCTTAAAAACAGCTCTGCAACATGAAATCTGTTTATTACTTGTTCGCTTATTTGAGTAAATTGTGGTTATTATCTTCTTAGTCCTTTAGACTCATAGCTGTTTTTCTTTACCTTGGGTGCGGTGCCTCTTCCATTGAAGTTCATTATGTTGGTTGTTTCCACGGTGTGTACAGAATAAGAAGGGCTTAAGTTAATTAATTCCATGTACACCAACCGGTAGTCTGGATATGACACCTTGCAAGTAATGTATATGTTTTTACCTGTAATTCTGATGGCCTCCAGAAATTGCTACGGTTATGGGGTTGCAGTCAATGGAACCATCTGATAAATTCTAATTGGGTGGTGAGTTATCTGGATCATTTGTTGGGTTTCACATAGCTGAGGATAAAGGTGACTTTTGGGTGCTGTTGACGTGACTTCGTCGCTAGTGAAGTGATTGTCATGCTTTGGCATATTGTTTTTGTAGCTGGATTGAACTTAGCCATAGCCAAGCCGTTCGCAATTGTGTACCTTCTTAAGATACTCCAACAGCTTATTACATATGTGGAACATCTGTACAAACCAGCCCAATTAAGAAGCCAGCTTGTGAGGGAGTTCGCTCCATTTTAACACATGAAATGTGACTATCTATATCTATCTAAAGAGAGCTGTTGTATTGTCCTTAGTCCGCAGCCTAACTCGTTAAATCATCTATTCGCTGGTGAATTAGTTTCAGTTTCAATGCCTTTCGCTACGAGTGGTCAAAGAGCAGATTGTATAACGTTTGCCGCCCCACTAGTAATTGTGATTGTAACCACATTTCTGCGTCCCATTTCCACGTTTTACCCATAGGAAGCTTGAAATCAGTTTCTTCTCCAACGAAACGAAAGCCCATAACGGGTCACCGAATCAGTGGTATAAAACCGCAGGTTTCTAAGGCAATCGGTGACATCCTATCAACGATCTGTCACACTGAGTCTGGGAGGAATTCGATCCACGCTTGAACGCTACACATGAAGGTGCACAACATTTTAGTCAAAACAACAGGATTAGACTAGCTCTGTAAAAAGGACGAAATGAGCGATGTTATTATTGAATGTCAGTTACGACTAGTGACGCATGATCAAGTAAACTGCATCTGAACGAAATTTCAAAAGAATCCTCCTTGTTATGAGCCAAAGGTGTTATACACCTTACGCGATATAAGTTTAAAAGGTCAAAACAGTGTTGCTTTACAAACCTTGTTTAGAGGACCGGAACCTGGTGGCAAAAGCAGCGCGAATGATTGTAATGCCAACTATATTGGAGAGACAAGCGGACAACTGAAAGTACGTGTTACTGAACACAAGAAGCACATGAGGTTTCCTCCTCAAGACGGATATCAACTTCAGAAGCTACAGAATGATTCGGCCATCGCACCACATGCATTGTCAAAGAATCACAACGTAGGTTTTGATCAAGCTCGAGTGATTCAGAAGGCTCTGTGGTCCCATGCTGAGCGATGCTGTGCTGAAGGTCTCACCATTTACACACAACGCGTTTGTGCTAATCTCAATGGTAGCAAACCGCTGTCCGCACTATGGCGTGGATGGAGGAACAACACCAGACAGAGACGAATCTTATCTACATCAGTCTTACCCCCACTTAATGGGCAAAGGATTAGACCAGTCGGTTCAGATGCAGCGTAGATTGACCTAACCACGGCAAATCCCATGTGACCTCTGTTCCTTGGTTAGTATGATGTCGAATACAACATTCCTGAGGAAGGCCACCCGAGGTGGTTGGAACAGAATATTACAACTTGATCCAAACGTTGTGTTATTCTTAATCCATTTATCAATAATCAATGTTATAAACGACTCCCAAACTGTTAGAATTCATTCGTACTAAATTCGGTGCGGATATCTTACGAATGTCAAGTGTTTTGAAACAGAAGAAAAAGTTTCGGACTGATAATGTGTAGTTATCAGTTCTGAGTATCTGTCGTCACGTAACGTTTTGTGCTTCCAAAGAAAGGTCACTACGTTTTAATGTTTCTTATGACAGACACTCACGTTATCATGCAGATTGACCTTTACATGATTCCTGTAGTTTTCTGTGAAATGTTCCATCACTACAGCACTTAAGTTTCACATCACCACTAACAACTAACAAATTACTTCTGATCATTTTTAGATAGACAATTACATATGCACCAGAAACCAGTTCCGGGAAAAATCGAATTAACTGTCGGCCCCTGCTGTTTAAAGTTAGGAGATAGGGCGCGAAACGGTCTGACTTGCAGCAACACCGTTTCTCGTTAACTTCATCCGTGAATAGACGTCCACCTACCTTCCTGTCTACCTATCGATACCCACTACACACATATGTATGCACCATTTCTTTCTCAAGCGGAAGAAGAAATATATATGCTAATCAGGTCGCGCAGACTGACAAACAGTCCAGTTGGGGCGGAGACAGGAAACACACATCTAACTACCGCCACATACCTAGTGGAACTGATGGGCTGGTACTATGTGTGAGGACAAGAAACGGAAATGGGCGAGCAATGCGAAAATTTGCATAGAAAAAAGTAACAACATCATCATCAACGACAACATCATCATCAACAGCAGCAACAACAGCTCAATTCTGGCTGTTGGACGTGGATAAAGCGGAGATCTACCAGAAATGTTGTGTAATCGTGAGTTGTGTCCTGTTTACCGTTCGCCTGTTTACTGAACACACCAGACAGGCGACAGATGAAGGAAATCATGTGTTTATTAGCACTGTCTCTGGACTTCTATAAATAAATGAACTAATATTATTTTTATGAAGAGAAACGATGGTTTTTGTCATGGGTTTACAAATTAAATTGTTTAACCAAATTAGGACAAAAAGGGATTGGGACTTGTTTAATTTAATTATTTTGGGTGAACTTAAATCCCACACAAAGAAGTGAACAAATGCCTGTTAATTTAAAACTTTTGCGAAACCAATGGGTAACATGGAAACCGTTTCAGGTTGTTGTTTTTGTTAGGAAATTAGCTTAAAAGTGTCAAAAAATGAACTGCGTCATCTTCACGGTAAGACATTTTGAAAAGACGGACGATACTTATCGGTTGATTTCTGTGATAAATCGATTGGGTTTACTTCAGTAGCTTGGGATCTGAGAGAGGGACAATTGATGGTACAACAGGCGGTGTGTAATTATGTTACATTCGGGTTCATAAACTGTTTATCAAAAAGTCTGATCTCGATTTCTGTTAGATATACGCTACTTTCGACTTGTCTCTTACAGTGCATAACTTTATACGACAAAGTTTGTTTCCATAAAGAAAGGATGAATGTGTTAGAGAGAAATTTTCACAAACTACTTTAGCTCAATAACTGTAGAGACTGTGTAGTACTGTGAAGGACAAAAGAGTGAACAATACTTGTTTTCTGTGTTTGATCATCAGGCTAATTACAACACAATAAATATGAAAACAGTAATCGGGGTGAGTCAGAAAAACGGTCAACTGAGATTATGGACAGTGTGTTTGTCATCAGTTGCCCATTCACTGTTCCAAATCGTCGGCTTGAGTGATTGTGGACCAAAAGAGATTGTTTGCGCACGAACTTCTTCTGAGCGCAGAGGTCAGGGTTGCAAAATCGGATACAAATGACCTCGGCAACGGTCAACATTCGGAATCTCATCCTTTTCGATCTCTTCCTTGGCACTCGGTAGATAATTTGAAAGGCGTCCTTTTAACTGACAGAACGATTACAGTCAGTCAAATGAGCAACAGTCGCGCTAGAAGCCGTTTTACCCACACAACTATTCAACCACGCAGGATGATGTTCACACGCCCCGTCAGACTGTCGTCTTGTAGTGCGACTAATGTATGATGCTTGACACGAGTAAACAACTCAGTACACACAACAGCCGGTTGTAGAACATGGAAGTTTGTCTTTGAATTGTGACAAGATGATGGGTGTTGAACGGAAACTCACGCAGAGTTGAGCGGTAAGGTAGGTTGTTTCGACTGACTTTTTGAGGTTTCTAGAAATGACTTCGATCATGGGATCACCCTTGAAAAGGAGACTGATAAACGCAAGTTTCTTATTCACAGAAGGTGACTTAAGTTTTGACTCCACCGCCTGCATTGCCTTTCGAATGAACCGCATTGGGTAGCCATTTTGCATGACCAATTCTTGTAGAAAGTTTAGCTCAGCTTGTAAAGTGTCGGGGTTGCAGATCTTCAACGCCCTACCCGTCAGACATCGTATGAGGTTTCGGTTTTGATTTAGCTGAATGAAACTATCAATGTGAATGTATTGACCTCTCCAGTTTGTTTTCTGTACACATTCCGTTGGATTGAACCATCTTCTCTTTTTACTATGCCAACATCCAAAAAAATTATCTAACCATTGTTGTCCGATTCCTGGATGAATTTAATACTGTTTTGGGCTGAGTTGAAATCTTCTATAACTCTGTCCACGTTAGAATTCTCACTGACGACGCAGAAATATCATTAACATAGCGTTTGTAAAGTGTAAGCTGTTCAGTGACTACTCATTTAGTTATTCTCCAGTTTGCCCATGAAAACGTCATCTAACAGGGGACCTAATGACGAGTCCATTACCACTCTATCTCTATTGTCGTTAGGAATCTGTGACGAAAGAAGTCAAATACGTAGGTCTGTATGAAGTATCCGGTAACAGTTAGCTGCACCTTTACAAGTGTATAATGCAAGTACCCTTGTATGTATATGAAAATTGCCACACACAAAGCTCATATTGGAGTACTTTGGGGCTAGTTGTGTCCAGGAAAATGTCCAATCCATTACTGTAGTCAACACAATCACAGAAGTTACTTCCAACCACTAACATCTTAAGACATGTAGCCAAATATTTTATGGATGTGTATTTTAAGTACGCTTAACGATTCTGTCAATTTTTCGGCAATTTGTTCCAGTTTACTTCATCAGGTAAATTTCATTTACACGAATACATTTACTGATGTCGGTAAGCTGCACTAAACCAAAGCCCATCATTCGAAACAGTCGGGCAAATCAATAAATCACAAACTGACACTTTTAACAATTTCCGAAAACTGTAAAGCTGTATGGCTAATACAACCTCAGCACATTTGAACAATTTGAGCGCCTCCATGAACAATTGATGAGGCTAATACTAACGAACGATGATGACTCAAACTGGATTACAACCAAATTAGTTGGTGTTGACCACCAATTCCGAACTAGCACTATCTGTCAACAGACCCTGACGAATAATAACATACTGACGCACCTAAACAGTTGAGCAGCATAAATGATATACGGATAATACTGTCTTGGTGGATGATGTTAAGTATGTACAGAAAGTGTATGATCTTCTATCCGCTTTTACTACGTTGAGGTCGGATTTTATTCTGCATCACGTAAGTAAAATTAAAGAAGAGGTATACCAATAAACGCGGTTTTCGGTTAAGGACAGCCTGGTCTAAGAGGTGACAGGAAAATTACTCAACCCCACAAATTTACGGGTTGCTATAGATATATAAAGATACCACTGGTCAATTCACCTCAACGTGAAATCGCTAAATTGGTACGAGAATCGCTGAAACCTACCAGACAGGCTGTTTCGATCTATAGAGTAATCATACCGTTTACTGTCGGACCGAAACATTCACACTTGATCATAATGGAAGTACAGTTATCGTTTACCAACCACCCCCCACCAGAGGCTATTAATATCACGGGTAACCTGAACGACGACAATCAGATCCATCCAAGAATTCCATACAACTAGTTAGATGGGCTAATGTTACTTTGAAATTCAAACGTGAGTTTTATGGGAGAAAGATATGGACAAATTGACGGCGTCGTTATGAGCAGTCTGTTTGGGAATTGTTCCGGCTATCTTTGTTTAACATTTTCGGAAGATTTTTTGTTTGACCATCGTTGTCTCTGTCAAGTAGCCTACATTAAGTAGACTGACCGCGCGAGCAACACGGCCGTTGCTGGTGCGTATTCAGGAACGCTCGCGACGCACCAGCAACTGGTTAACTAATCGCGTTGCACAGCCTGTGATGGTTGGTTCACTTACTGCACACGCCAACGGTGTATTTGTCACATCTGGCTTTATGCAGTTAGACAAACAACAACTGGGTACAACTACGCAGTGTTTCGGCAACTTCATTGTGAAATATGAAGATCCTGATTGTTTCACTGAACAAAGTGCATAGATATCCCCCATCTGGCTAGGATCCCCGTGGTCCCCTAAACCACCGGTTACAATAAATACCTGACATGATAATTTGCCGCAATGAATGGCGTATTTGCATTCACTTCATCTCCCATTCTTCCGTTTAGTCTATTTTCATTAATTTACAATCTTCTTAGTAAAGTTTTTTATAGGATGTTCTGCGTCATTGCTGAAGTGAGCGGCGGCTCACCCACAGTACCTTCTGATCAGGCTAATGACAGTTATGATGATGATGGAATTTCATACAATCTCGGATATAAGACAATATAGCCGCTGGGTGGGTGATACGGCAATGATAGGAGAAAACGAAAAGGAGAGTAAACAAGTTGTGTTGCATTTTAGTCAGTTTCACATCCAACATAAGCTTTACTTATGAACACGAACGAAAAGAATGAAGTGCTTTCCTTGATATGATGCATTCTGCAACCACAGCACACGCTCAAGGTCAGTTAACCGCAAGAACAAATGGACCGTTCAATATATGCACTTCAACAGCTGTGTTCCGTTTTGATGTAAAATGACCGTTCTGAGAATACTGTTTCACAGAACACCTAAGCTACATACTCCAGGTATTGTTGCTGAACAACTTCAAAAATAACTATCAGTACAATGGGTTTATCAAGAAGTATTCGATACCCCATGTCACGACTAAGACATCTCTCGATGTACCAATAACAAAAACCTTCCCGTACCCCTTCAAAGGTAATGCCGTAGGCCACACGCTCATCAAATAGCACTATGACGCACTAATTACTCAGCCATACCTGATCTAACCTACATTAAAACTCAAACTCCAGCGTCCCCGGTTGAAAGTGCATCGCTATTCCACATCATATCAGATTGTATTCACTAATTCAGATGCCGCTGATCGGTCACCCACATCGGCAGAACGGCGAGACGACTACGTCATCGAATGACGGGGCACAATCTGAAGTTAATTGCACGCCTGACAGGTCAAAGTGTCATATCGATAACACGCTGAACACGAAATCGACGACCAGTTTCGTCGACTACTCAGTACATTCTGAGTGTACATCATCGAGTAACCACTATCGCGGCATATCGGATAGTTTCCACAATTAGCAACAAACCCACCCTCTGTAAGCAACATATATTGTTTATTAGTTTGCTTTTGCCATGGTGGTGAACTCCAATGGAGTGCGCTTTTCATGTTGTTCTGTGTGTGTGTGACGTTTTGGCAAATAGCTCGCGTTTGTTCCACAGACCGTTAACAGTAGTATGATTTCGTAAAGATGCAGCGAAACGTTGCCGGATGCATCGTACAAATATGTTTTTGTCTTCTGTCGTCAAGTTTGTATTAGGTAAAGACTGTTCCGAATTTCTACTTAGGAATTCGACGGAAGTGCGTACATCGGTAGCAAGTACTCCGTCTTATGAACTAAGAACAATGTGACGAATAGGTTGTAAATAATATGATGCCACGAGCAAGTTGTAATAATCCAAATTTCAGCCACCTCGGGTGGTGGTGGTTGCCCGAGACGATCACCAAAAGTGGGCGCAACATGGGATAAAGCAATTTATTCTCAAAGCTCTGTTATTCTCAAAGTATTCATCATGTCGTTTAGGACTGGCATGTTTCGTAATTTTCTAGTACACTTACCGGTGATCTGCAGTTCAAGATAATTACACTTTCTGTGCGTCTGTCGACACACTGAAACACACACAAACGTATTTTATGTTGTGACGGCTCATACAAAACGGGGGTATCATTAGTTTATTAAATAACGGGTAAAATAGAACAAAAGTGTTGCAGATAGACTGTCATTGTTTTGTCGCCAAGCGCTTAACCAATATAACCGAACGTTTTATGTAATCGACTGATGAGAATAAACGAAATACTTGCATCTTGCAGTGTATGTCTTCTTGCAGTCTTAATGAACTGGATAAAGGGAACTCAATGTTTCAAACACTTGAACGTCTAGCAAGATGGTTGTAGGTTCACCTTGTTTAGCTACTTCGCATTCCCACAGTTAAACGCATCATGTTAGAAATGTCACCCATCCGGTTGTGCATACTCCAAGGGAGAAAAACGAATGCCACTCAGGGTTTTTGCCTAAAGTGGCAGCAGAGCAACAAGTCGCAAATCAAGAAGGAGAATGTACGCAAGCATGTTGGTGAGATTGATCCACGGCACACTCAAGCTTCATGCTTTCGTAAAGAGACTTGAAATTTATCACTTCAGTATTTCTCGTTAGACATAGTTATTGGGAGGATGTCCAGTGTTTCATATATATATATATATATATATATATATATATATATATATACCTTCCGTCTCTGAGTTTTATCTTGGATAAAGTTACTATTACGGCCTGGATTGTTGTGTACAGTAGAGTGTGAACTTGTTAGGAGGAACCCTGCTTGATCTGCTTACTCAACCTTGAAGTATCTCCTCAAATGCCACCCACGCTCAAGGCCACGCATAACTCATTGTGCGTTTATAGAAGCCCGCTTTCGAAGATATTACCGAAATCTAAAGGGATTATTAAAAATGGTTAGTTCGTGAAATAACTCCACTTCTGATACATATCAATCACACGTATGACAAACATTGCAAAGTGTATGTAGTAGTGCAAAGATGGCTAAACAGACGCATGTGTTTACTACCTGTGTTTGTTGAAACCATGACAGATATACCTTGAAGGTGAGGGGATGTCGTGTGCATATTTGGGGTTACTAAGTAGAACTTAGCGGGATTTCCACAAATTTGAGTATCCCATTAGATCCGTTCACATGACCACAACGAATGCCGATTTCTGGTTCATGCAATGGTCAGTTTCTAACGAATGTTGATCATTTCATAAAGAAACCTTGCAAGAAATCTCACTCATTGATATGTTAACTTATAACGTATTATTCACCAATTACTTCGGATTGTGTTCCTTTAGTTTTGTTTCAAACGTTCTATCAATTCCGCTACACGCGTCTACCAGAGGCTACAAATAAATCTATTACTATCTGGGAGAGGGAACCTGTAGCAGGACCTTCGTTTAGTGCTGTTAACCACAGGACTCTGATCATAGCCAGTTAAGTCACTTGAGCGGTGACTTGAACTCTCTTGCATTTTGAGCTGGGTCCGTCGGTTGCTCATTAAAGTTTGCTGGGCACATTCAGAAAAACTTGTGAACAATTGGTAATTCGATTTATTGTTGACGTTTCACTTCTGACACAGAAACTTCTTCAGACCAGATGACTCAGTTACATAGTTGATGGTATTTATGTCAGGCCAGTCGCGAACAACTAAACGAAGCAGAGAGTAACAGGTCACGCATCAAGTTTACATGGACCGAGGGTCCATAAGGGAATCGAGTGGCTGATTACAGCAGACCTGGGACACGTGAACTGCTGGACAGAAGTGAAATCGATATGGTTTGTCAGACAGGTCAGTCAGAGGGTCATTTGTTTCCGAGAAAAGTTGATAAGGGAATCACACTCTTAATTTGTTGAGATTGCCATCTTATTCAGCCATCAATGCAACTCGGTTCTACTAATCCAAGACCGACCGCCACGTGCCAGTGAGTTACACCTTATCGATTCCATTTACGGTGCATATCTAAAATTTTGATAGCTTCTTCAACTAGACGCTGCTACGTAGTTCTACACCCTCGTGTAACTACCTTGACATTCTCTAGATCAACTTATTGACCTGTGTGTAGTGCGTGGTCAGCGATTGCAGAATCTCTGATCCTGACCTGACATCTGTTGATTCCCAGGTGCTTTCTAATGCCCCTCCTGTGTTCATTTACTCTACTTCTAGGTTCACAAGCTGTCTGCTGAATATAAACTTCTGGACAGTCTCTGGATATAATTCTATATAAACAACTAGTAGTTCTTTCAGCAGGTTAGAAGTCCTTAAGTTCCACCTTTATCTTATGCAACGCAACCCCCTTTTAATGAAAACCATCCCGATGCTTACTTTGTTCAGGACCCTAAGAACAGCTTCTGACTCCCCTTCCTTGAACGAACTAACAAGAATCTTTTTCCATTCACTTGATGACTTTGCTGTTGCGTTGAGTACCCGTCCTAACTGCCTTTTAAGAAGCCGTTTATCATATCCTCATATCACTAACGTGACCACTGCCTCTTTTGGTGTTATTTTCTGATCATCCTTGTCTCTAAATAGATGCAAGGCTCTGCGGAAAATTGAGTTTGCAATGCTACCATAACCCTGTTTGGGATGAGCAGAGTTGTAGCTAAAAACATTAAGTACCCCTGTGGTTTTACAGTGTTTCTTTCGTGGTTTTGAGGCACCGTCCTATCCTGGGGGCCAGATAGTTCAGAAATGGTAGTTGGCCACTACTGGATTCCGGTTCCATTGTCCATCTGATTATCGGTCCTGACTGACTGAGATGGTGTAAAAATATTTCAATCCGATCTCACTTCACAATCACAATGTTGTCGTCTACATTGCGCTACTAAACCTTTAGTGGGTTTCCAAAGTGACTCAACACCTTTTGAAATTGTTTCATATAAATCTGCCAAAACAGGGGATATTGGGAATCACACGGCTAATCCATGTTTATGTATATACTTTTAAATCGAAAACAGAGTATTTCCTTTCTAAACACACGGATATCCTAGCTACCATCTAGTCGATAGGTAAGTTTGTTCTTTCTTCTCGGTTGAAGTCGCCTACTAATAATTAACTGGTTGTTTCTAGTCCTCCCACCCGAGATACATTAGTGACTAGTGATATTACATCAAAGCTAACGAGTGTCTCGCCGTGCACGACAGAAATCGGGCAAATTCTCTATACAGAGTCATAAGAATTATTGATCACACGACCTAATTTCTCCGTTTATGGTTGTAAAATTCGTGTCAATTACTCCGCGAGCTCATGTGATGGAGAGCTAATCCCAATAACAGTAAGTCTGATAGGTACATGGGTTTTATGGTTTTTTAGCGATTCATAAAACGTGTAACTATAGTGGATTTTGGTTATAAACTGTGCCATTTTCTCTATCCTAACATGGCTTGCAATACGCTTATAATTACTTACTTTATCCTCACGTCTATTAATAATCGAGGTCGCGGTTTAGTCTCAGATTTCTTGTATAGTGTTTCTTGTTGGTGTTCTACTTTCGCTTCGTGGTCTCTTTTATTTAGTATGACAGTAGTGTAGCGTTTGTCTGCCTTGGAAATAAAAATCATTTAGTCTTCGGTGCTGCATTTTCATCTGATGCACATTTACGGGTCCCTTACTGTTGAGATTTATACCGACCGGCTATCCAGTTTGTATGAAGGGATAAGTAAACGTCTTTTTACGGTGATTCATAAATTTCGTCTACCTTTTACGCGGTTTCATAAAGGCTTAGGGGTGAAGAAACAATCACACTTTCTAATGACGGTCAGTTCTAACTCATTAACTGCGTCATGGCTCAAGCTCGTCTGAAAATTTTCTCAACCAAGGCCCACATAACTGTATATAAATATGCATATGTGCATAGGACAATTAACGGTTACCAAACGACTTTCCTCTTTTGACCTACTTGCAACGGGCAATAAACAGGAGTAAGTCTATTGAATAAGTGCCAAATATACCCACCATTATTAACCATGACTACAACTTAGTCGACATGCAGCATTTATAGGCTTACGTTTGTGGGGAAAACTGTTATCTCCTGTTCAATACTGAGGAAAGAAGTGTCAACCGGTTTTGGTCACAATGGACTTCGCACCGCAACATTATCAAGCTCCCTGATATTCTAGTTTTGTGTGCAACACAATCAACATTGCGTCAAAAGTGGATTGGTATGACAGTACGGATTTTATGGATACGAAGAGAATGATGTAGAGTTTGGTGGGTGCGTGTAGGGAAATCTCAAAAGATAGGTAGTGAACACGCGTGGAAGATCCTTTACAATTAAAAATGTGTTTGTTTTCGATCTGAGCAATAACATTAAGCATGTTGTTGTACCCCTAATGGTCTAATACAGCCGGTAACAAAACAGTATGACTCCCCAAACCTTTGTGGGTATTTTTGTTACTGCAAGTCCCATAGCGTCCAAGTTTTGTGTGCAGGGAGGTGAAATAAATGTATATCACACCGAGGGAAATTCATATGACACTCGGTTAGTTTTAATACGTTAATGAAAATTTACAAAATGACGGCAACAGAAGTTCACAAATACTTTGTCGTGTCGTCTAACGGAATAAGCCGGTAGAAGGTTACTCTTCAGTTTCAACAAGGTATGTACCTCAACTCATGGGTTGCATTGAGTTTATTTCATTATTGTTTAAGAGCTACCCTGAAATCCTTATGTGTGTATTCAGCATTTACTTTCCAGCAGTAATCAGTCGGTTTGGGATCAAGACTTACCGCTCTAACATAGGTTCAGCAAAGGAGAAGCGAGGTTTTGCGGTATGGGACCTAAGTTATGGAACATACTTACGGGAGGAATATGTTTTGTTCCGGGCGTGGAGTGCTGATTGTTGAACTACTGAAGAAAGTCTTGACAGTTTTTCCATCATCTAACTTAACCAACTCACTCATCTGCTGCACAAGATACACTCCAAGTAAAAACCATTCTTCTGCCAGTGGTTTTCTTACTGCAGTTCGTCTCACCATTTTGTTAGTCATACCGGTTACACATGTATCCATGCGGACTATCAACATAAGATAGCTTCCCACCGTTAAAGTAAACATTTTCGTTTAACGGCCTATAAGATATGAATATACACCTACTTTAAATTACACTGCAGATGATCATAATTGATGGAAATTAATTTTTGCCAATTTGGTTTTCTTTTTAGGTCGAACAGATACAGCTCATTCGAGTTATTTGTGTGGTTGTACAGATGACAACATGAGCATTCATTTCTAATCCAGAGAACGCCTTGTTGTACTGGGTGCTAGTCGGGGAATTCTGCAATTGTTGCACGCTATTGTTTACATGTGCAGCATAAAAACTTAGCAGATGACTGACAACACAGCAAGACTTTTGAAGTAGTTTGACAAATCTTTCTTATACTAAAGTAACCCGGTAAAAAAACTCAAAAGTGTCATTTTGTATTCACTTAATATCTCATCTTGTGGCATTCAAATACGCTGACATGCACTGATATCATGAGACAACTTTTTCATCGTACGGTTGACAGATTGATAAGAGTGTGTATCCATAATGTAACCTATCAGTTTAGTCAACACCATTTTTGCAAATTCATTCACTGATTCAATAGGCACAAAACAGCGTCAAATAAGTTTCTGCATTTATGACATATGAATATCCCAGTTAATTGCACATCAAATATGGACAACATAGGACGTACTCTAACCAACTTATCGGTAAAATGTTTCGTGGATTTTCAGTTTTATGAAAGCGTATGAATCACTGAGCCCAATTTCGGTCACAGCTGAGATGATCGAACTTCAACTAAATAATCCACCTTTGTGTTCACAGAAGCTCTTCGTTCAAGTATCGCGATTGTCATGGCCGACAACCTAAATCATGACAGATCATATTGTCACGGTTCCAGTTGCATCAGAATTTTTCATTCATAAATTAATTTGATAATATGGCCTCAACTTTTTTGGTAAGTCGACTTATTACTAGTTAAACAATGTCACCTTCATCAGGTACTTCACTTCTTAATGCTGCATAATTAATGCTGCGTAATTCACTGTAAACACGTTAGGTTTTGGAGCCAACGTTTCGACTATTTTTCACAGTCTCAAGAGCGAGATAGTAAGCACGGATAAAGCCATTTTTATGTTATTCATTCACAGAGTGTCGGTGAGAGGCTGAAATCGAACAAACAAAATTGACGAGACAATATTTTTGGCGACCACGGTTTCCTTAGCCAATTTTTCATTGAATACACTTCTAAAGACGTAGATTATAGAGGAAATTATCTAGGAAGTTTTGGATTTGATGACCTATGTTGAAATCTTCCGGGGTCAACTGAAACACCTTTACATCGTATCAAATGTTACTACGGAATGGCGCAAGGCAAAGCTTGTAACACCCCAACACATTCACCAACACCCCCACCCTCCCCCAGTAGACTGTGATCCGTACCA
>LUCH01000030.1:0-16500 GCA_013368495.1 Paragonimus heterotremus | reverse complement strand
CCCCCCCCCCCCCCCCCCGGTGGACGGGGACCCGTCCCCCTCCGGTGATTTTTTTCCATGACCTACTTGACACGTTATAATTTTCATATATACCTCGCACTTACCCTTTTTAATTGTAATAGCCTGATGAGAATTACCGAAAACAGCTGTTTGCAAAATTGACTTCTTATGAACAACTAAAACAACTTGTGGTAACCAGAGCACTGAACCAGCTGGCGGTGGTTGTTAATCGAGCAAAGAGCTCTAACTTAGAAAAAATTAGCGGTCTGACGGAAGTTTGCAAACAAGGAGCTCCGCTGAAACATTTTGCGTATTACTGATTCTGTGATTCATGTGGTGTAGTCACACTGCTCACAAACTTCCCCCTAGTCCACACAGTCCATATAATTAGTTCACATCCATCCACTATCAGTGAGCCTCCAAATTACATGAGAAAGTTATAGTTGGTTTGCACAAAAAATGTTAATTTCTTTTTGTTGAGTATGTTCATCTGCTGTGTGATCACGTGGTAAGACGAAGCACTCTGGGTTCTATGTTAGCGAATATACTCATAGCCACCGTTAAACAGTTAGTGAGAGATCTGTTAAAACGGACAGTATTCTACAAACGCTACGTCAAAAACTGTTTGCATTAGTGTCAGACCAAGCGGTAAAATGAACATCTGATCGTTTTAACCTCGGAATATTCACGCTTCGCCTTCGTGATAAAAGCGACAATAGAAAGTGACTGATTTTCCTGGATCATTCGATGATCCGTGAACAGAACGGCTTAGCACGATGAACCGTATAACAAAAGCTTGCATTGTCAGAACCACTTCTGCATTTTAGTAAACTTTCTGCTATCCAACAATGAACAGGCATAGTCTACAATTTGCTGGACCGTGCGAGAGGTGCTTCCTCCAAAGGCAATCAGGAACAAACCAAAAGTACATTACAAGACATTCGAGTCGACAACTGTTACCCACCAGAGTATATCTGAAGATACAACACAGATAGAGCAGTAATCGCCATGGTTGCTATAACATTGTAGATGAATTTTCATCCTCATCTACTTTACAGGAGTGTTTACATGTGCAATAGGATAAGTTTTCGCTCGGATACTGTCGTTGGATGTACTGGTCATGGTCTGTTGACCAGAACAGCTGTTGTCTCTTTTCCGTAATCAAATGCTCTCTTTCGGAAATCACTGGGCTTACTAGAGGCACAGCATGCATTGACCTTAAATAGAAATGATTATCAACTGGGACGGACGAACACCGCAGAAGTGGTTACAGAACACCTACGACCATACCTCTGCAGCTCAGTTATCAAGTAAGGGATAGACACTGGGCGCAACGCACTCTGATGTTTTTTTAATAAATAAGTCAACCAGCTGACAGGGAAACACTAGGTTACTACATTTTTACTAAAACCGCGTCGATGTAGAAGGGCAAACTATCGTTGCATGTCCAGACAGAGGTAGTGATAGACTTATATTTGTCCGTGTAAGTAAATTTTTGATCTGCTTTATTTCGTTCATCGTTTTGACTTCTGTCATAATCCATTATTCTGCATACCATATGGTTTAGTAGTATAACGGCTGAATGGGGTGTTATGAATTTTTCGGTCACCATAAATTCTTTCATGTCACTAGTGTTTGCTTTGGTTATATTTTTCACTGAGGAACAATTCTTCATAAAATTAACCGTTTTGTTTTCGAATCAACTCTGTGTTTTTTTTCTTGCTAGGTAAGCGTTGGATGTTCCAGTTGCTCATAAATTGGCCCAACTTCAAACCACACAACACTCCCCTAAACATCCCTGAAATACATTTTAAAACAGATTCCATTTTGTGATGATGTTAGCTGATACAAAAGAATGTTTACAGCGTGTGTGCTAGGATCATGTGGGGAGCCGCGTATTTCGTGTTAATGTTCAACTGATTCGATTTGTCGTTCTCTGAATGTACATAGCAACACTTGACAAACTGAAGCTGCTAAAAAAGATATCCGTTAGAGTATAGGCAACAAAAGATCGTCTATTTCAAATAATCAAGTTGGGTTCACGTTGCCTGTTTCACTACCTAATAGATACATTCGTCCGGGAGTATCCTAAGCTATAGAATGTCTGTTATACGTCGGAAATTGCTCTTTGCGTGCAATCTGTCGTTTATGCACTTGACCAAGTACAGCTGGATCGTATCAGGTGATAACTGTGGTGTCAGGACGTGTAGTGGTCTTCGCATTATGGGTCTAAAAAGCGGTATGCATCACTCAACTTTTTGGACATCTTGCTTTAACTCAAAATTTTATCGGTTTCAAAAAACGTGACGTGAAGATCACAGAATCTGGAACCCTATGAATATGAAGTACGCATAACCCAGTAAACCATTACAGCTTGTGATCGGAAGGACAACCATCTCAAAAGACCGCAAGTAATGTACCAATTTCAGTTACCAACGACTCTAGGAAACATACACACGAATCAGTTGGCAGATTTTATGTGGGGCATCATAATTGGGTTGCCTGTCCGAACTTTGGATGAATCTCAGCCATTTTTATTTGTGTGATTGGTTAGTTGTGCATTATCTAATCTACAACATACGGCATGAATTGCGAGTCTGTGTGTGGCATGCATTGGGCTATGCTACATAAACCTGCATACTGCAGTATTTACCCGAGGATATGAAATGAAATGTGTTTGGGAGAGGGAGATTATGCAACAAACCCTTTTTCACCACTCTGTCCAAAATGTATATTTCCAAATCTGCATAACGCTGGTTAATAATTGTGAGCACTGTTCAGACTCAGTCCTGTAGTAGCTGCGGTAACACAATCTTTAGTCCCAACTATACTCACTCGCGACCGGTCTTTGGAAATTCTAACAACGCATCGTCATTAATATTATTGTCACTATTATTATCGTGCACAAAACATCAGCCCCTGAAAACTACGATTTCTGTACCCGAACAGTGCGGAATTTCATCTTCATCACTGTGGACAAATTTTCTGGCAGTAAAATTTATCGTAGACGAGAGAGCAGTTTAGCATATCGCCTACTTACAGCTGCTCACTGGGACCAGTTACTATTCCGACAGGTTATGAGAAGCCATACCTCAGTGAAGCCACCACATGACAATGAAGTTGTTTCCGATGATACTCCGGGTGATCGTCACATAAAAACAGTAACTTATGCAGAAGCTGAAGAAAACTAGCCTTGTATGAGCTGAGGGTCACATTAGACACATAAGCATGTTGATTCCTGACAGGTAGTGAGGATTATAGATAAAAGAGACTAGAGGTCACTTAAAGGTTTATTGGAGCAGTCGAATTCCGATAGACTTCTTGGTCAGCCTCTTTCTAGGAAGCAACGGTTTTGCTTTTGTTAAAGCCCGTCAATAATGCATATCTTCGCCACGACCGAGACAAAAACTTTAACCACGCTCTCATGAGACAACCGTGTTCACCACTGTGTCACCCACCGCATAATAAGCAAAACTGAATCACCATGTATATAAGCTCAGCCACAATTACTTGTGAGTGATGCTCAGAGTGCCCGACTTCTTCAAGTGGAGGTAAAGCAACTGACCTGTTAACTTTAATCGATGACCCTGCGACTAGAAATTTTCTCCGAGTTGAAATCACGAAACTCGCCGACCTGCTAGGCGATATCTCGATTCCTGATGAGTACTGAGGAAATCCGGTTTTTATTTTGTACAAACTGAACACAGTTCACAAATGACCGCACTAGACTCGAGTTTCACTCTCATTAGGGCTCGTCAGTAGTGCACATCATCGCCACTGCCGAGACTAGAACTCCGACCACGCTTTTCATGAGGCAACCGTGTTCAAGATCCTTATATGCCTTCGTGCTGTGGATAATGTGTTACGCGTGGCACCGGATTTGAGCTATTTCTTTACATTTCATTCGGATTCTAAAATAGATGGGTCAACAGTCCGCACTCGCACAAACGGTAGACTCGTTGAATGTTGATGTCTGCTCCACTTCGGAGACTAGAATCCAAGAAAGTAATTAAAGTGTGGAACTAACAACACTCACGCTGTCTGCCGGATACTGGTTATACGCTTTCGGTGACTCCACGGCCACCGCCACCGATCAAGCTGGAGTAGGTATAGTCCTCAGCACGACGACTGCAGTCACATTAGTAGACCGGATTTCTGTTTTCAGTACACCTTCTGCTGTCCGCTTAGCAGGTTCTGTTAAGGTCAGTTCTAGACGCAAGACTCAGAAATCTTTTCATTGTGTCTGCTTAAGCTCCTACTGGCTCTAGTGACACCGGCGTCCAGGACGCTTTTTATTTGTGTCTGGCCGCTCCTCTTAGGTCGACACATGGTTCTCATGTAGTCGTTCTGGCCAGAGATATGAACTCTGGGATCGGTCGCCTCGGTGAGGCCGAGTCTCGTTTAGGTGGCAGGTTTGGGATAACGCCACATTACTGGAATAATGGCGGGCGGCTGTTACAGCTGTGCGCTGAGCATAAGGTACTTTTGGCCTACACTAGTTTTAGGCATCGAGCCCGTCACTGTTATACTTAATGCCCGTCTTCTTCGAATCAGACCTGGTCTCAGATTAACCACATAGCTGTTGGTTATAGGTAACGTGGTTCTATTCAAGACTCTCGCTCTTATTAGGGCATATACTTGTATTCGGATCATGCTTTGACATGTTTCCGTTTCGTTCTTATTCTTGATGCGCAACGACCCTACCGACATCACCGACAAACTGTTGAGAAACTGACTGTACCATTTGTAAAGCGTAAGTACTAAACCAACTTAGAAAGCTGCCTTAGTATTTCTCACTCTGAAGACCCTAGTAGCTGCTAGACCCAAATCTCACAGCCTATTTATGAAACAGGTACAGTAGCATGCAGCACGGGGGTACGTGGGTTGAATAAGCATTGACTGTCGGAGAAGTCCCTGGAGTTGTTAGAAGCTAGACTGAATATTTCTCTTGGCAGTTCATATAAAAATTTTACGACAGGTATCCGTGGGAAGCTGAAACGTAGCATAAAGGCTGATCGTGAAGCTTGGTTATTTGAGAAAGTTAAGGAAATGGAGACCGCTTTTACTTCAAGGAACACCGGCAAACTCTTTAGGCTTATCCGTGTCACTAGTCCAAGGCGATCATCTGTCAATGAGGCTATCAGTGCCCTAGGCGGGGTTGCATACATAATATTTTTACTGTTCACCAAATTATGGAGCATCGTCATACGTAACAGCAACCGACAATTGCGGTAATGAAATCACGGAGGTTGCCAACCGGGTTGTATACCTGCGTCAGCCTCGGTGGCGGCGCAGAGTATGAAATCGGAGCATGTATCTTTAATGCTAGGACGGTGTTCTTTAATTTGGGACGTCTTTGTCGACATAGAAGTAGCTCTTTCATGCTTAAAGGCTGTGTAAATAAGGGGACAGCCATAGTTGCGTTGCTTTACGGCAGTCAAACAGGGCCGCTCAAGGTAGAAGACGTGAACCGTACTCAGGTATCTGACCATCGATGTCTGCGTTCAATCGCTTGTTTCGGGGGGACATCAGCGAATAAGCAAAGAGGAGATTAGGAGTTGGGTATTTTTAGTGATTACCAGTCGAGTTCTTTCATTCAACTCTTACATTTACACAGACTTAGATGGTTAAGTCATGAACTAAGGACATCAGCTAGTCGTCTGCCACACCGAGCACTGTTCGCGGACGCTGCGGCTGACTGGTGTGGTTTGCTAGAGAGATAGATAATGATCTGGTGTAGACAAATGAAATCGTCCACGAAGGGATTGGCCGCTGTAGATCGGTGTTCTCTCCCAGACTGGGGACCTCGCGACTCACAGAGTCAGTGGCTAGAGACGTTAGGTGAGATGGCGGTTAACAGAGCTCAGTGGCGTGAATGTTATCGTTGTTTGACCGAGTTGTCTGTGAAGTTCAGTTAGTGACGCAAGGCACTGAAAACCATGTGGAAGTTGTCTTGCTGATGACACCTTATTTACAACTACAGCTTGGGTGTTTGTTTGCAATTTGTAGGCACCTTAGTGCTGAATGTTGGAATAAAAACATAGATATATTTTTTGGTAGTTGAGTCCCTTCTCATTCCCTTCTCTTTTTCTCCCCTTCCTGGGCGAGATCTACTTTTTCTTATTATTCGTGACCATATGGCAGTTAAGCATCATTGTCAACCGCTGATGTATTGTTGTCTATGGCGAGGATGGTGCTGATTGCATTTCATTTCACTCAACGTCTGTTTACTACACTCGGCAACACTGCGTCCAAGCAATTAATCATAAGCCCATATGGGTGGGGGGCGTGGAATGTTTATGCAAGTTAATTTGAGGTTGAAAGTTGTACGTAACATTTTGAATTATGGAGTTTCATTCGGAAAGGAGTCAATGACCAGAAAAAAAATATTAGTTTCACAGGGCTTCTGGGAAAAACGGCCATTGTTAGGTCTGTTGAAGTTCATCTGGTACGTTTGTCGTCTTTTGTTTGGTATGTTGGGCAGCGATGAATTCGTTGAGACCTGTTCGGTTTGTTTGTAGAAAACCTTTCCTTAATTTGCCTTTATTTGTCCTTGCTGTGCGTAACAAACGATCATGATAAATTTTGTACCTTAACTGTAGATAAAATGTTTGCTCCCTCCCTTCTTATAAATAACATTGCTTATCGGTTTAAACTTCATTCTTGGTATTGTTTAACATGTTATCAACTTCATTTGCACTCGATTGTTTTAATGGGCTCATTTCACATCGATTGATGGTTGTTCGCAGATTCGTGTTCAGTCACTCCATTTTGAACGTCTTTGTTGGATAATTTGTGTACCCGGTTGATTCACATTCAAGTTGAGATAGTACCTTTATTGTAAGTTCATCAAACAGTACCGTATAAGTTCCAATCCTTTCGATTACATTTTTTGCGTGTTTTGGACTTGGAAGATAGTCCAGTTAACCCGACTGTCTGAATAAGTGCCATTTGAATTGTCGAGTACGCGTTAATGATTGAATTACCCAACATCTCCAGGAGTGATTTCACAATCATCTTGGAATGAGCCGGCATTTTTGGAATTCTCACTCTCGCCTGCATATAAACAGAAAAACAACTACAACTGAAACAGTTATAATCGATTAACTTTAGGACAGCTGCGAAAAGAAGTAAAATGTGAAGAAAGAAATGAAACCCTTAATACACCTGATTTTATTCTCCTGTTTCAGATGTGCGTAGTTAAATGTGTTTGGCAAACAGCTATAAAAACAACTTCCTGAAGGTCTAGTTGTTTGCGTTATATTTTTTGATCCAAAAAGAAAATCCTCACCGTTGCCCACCTGTGAGTCTCAGTCTACTCGAGCCTTGCATGAAAACAGTCAGGATGTTAATGCAGCTATACCAAACGTCATTCAGGCTAGTCGTTGAGACATACCGGAAGAGTAAAAATACTGAAGAAGAAGAAATGAAAGAAATTACTTTCGTATGCTCCCGAAATTTTACGGAACAGCTCTGGACGTAGCGGTCGCAGATCTTTTTGACTTGCGGCTAATATCAATCATGTTTTAAGTTACGTTGAACATATTAAAACGGTGCCGATACGCTAAGATTTGCTTGTTATAGTAACTTCAACTCTGGTGCAATTTTTCTTCCGATTTTAAATTCCCTACGTTTCTTTTGTTAATTTTCTTGACATTCCTCACATTCCTCAGCTTTAGTTTAGCGACGGCTACGGTGAGATTCAGTCACCACTAACACACGAAGTGTGGAATCTTTCACTAAAATTGCCGGTCGTATGTATCTCTGAACATCAGTGAGACTGGCTAATATTCCTGTGAAGAACATTCTCGCAAAGGAATTGGGAGGTGCCCTAAACCATCTTCAGTTTTCTCTTTTTTCTCCAGACTTGAACTTATAAATACAGATATGCAGATTGCACTAGTACGCAAACTACATACAACGCTGCGCATAAACTACGTCCTTATAGGTTTCTACCCTTCCTCGAGAATGCTTCTCAAGCTACTTTCCAGGATATTTTAAATTAGATGGAGCCGATGGTTATCAGGAAGATTTTACTGCGTAATCTTCCACTAACCCCGCCCTCCACTATCGGTTGCATGCTCTATTCAGTTCAGTTCACACGACGTGGTGGCGACTGCTTCTCGCGCTCTAAGTAGACGATCCTTGTATTTACAACATTACTGTAGACTGAGTGAAGCGTATGTTTGGAAAACTCCAGCTTTCACCCCGTGGTTATCAGTCTGATAAAAGAATTTTCCAGATCCCGATCGAATCTATCATTTGCCTAATATCTGGTCATCTTAGAGTTTTGTTGAACTTCATTCTTTATCGGATTCCTTTGGTCATTACTTCAGATGTATTCCAAATTTTAATGATGCACATTATGAGCTAACAAACTCAAATTATTTCCCATGGACAAATAGGCGTTAACAACCAATTAGAAGCACTGTAACTTTCTTGCACATTAACGCCGCCTTTACTCTCATCTCCACCAAGGTTGAAGTCAATATTGATTGGAACACGGTTGTACTTCTGCTTTGTGCCTCTCTAGATAGCTCAATTTGTGTTGAACGTGGTTGAATTAATGCTGGAGAACATTCTGATTAGTATCCTGCACTATTTGAGGGATTCACAACTGTATGCCTTGTGGTCAGTTCATTATGTCTATCAAACGTGTAACCACCAATTTTACCTGCAATTATCGACTTCCATTGCCAGAAAAATCTGCATCAATGATTTGCCAGTAGGGCGTCACACTTAACATCACAATGCCGAATATAATTCGTCAGCGGATTATCAATCTCGATATACCAAATCTGCGCTGGACAATGTTTACTGCTGCCTGTTAATTCAGCTACTCTCTCTATCTTGTTCAAGGTCAAGATGTGTAAATGAAGATGTTGCTGTCAAATTATATCACCTGCTAGAAATAATTGCGGGGCGTATATAAAACGTAAATTTCTTCAACTATGTGAATGACCGAGGAATTCTCTGTTGCGTCGGATGTAACAGTGCGTCCATCCGTTCAATCTGCCGCTTTGGACTACTCGCAACCTGATCGTCTGGATATTGAAGAAGGGAACACTGGGCCACAACAGTTCGTTGTTGATCATAGCTCAATCAGACTTTGTAACAGGTTGTCAAAAACTACATTGAATAAGCTCACAAAACGAGCTGTAGACTTTCAAGATGAATCCTGTCGCTTGTATATTATGAAGTACGGCGGTGTGTGCTTGTCGCCTATGTCCCATCTCTGAAGAAATTTACCTTTTCATCAATGATGATGCACATTAAGTTTAGCCTAAGTCATAGTTCACCACTTCCCCTAGTGCAGAGCTTAATGTTATTGTGGTGAAAACCTATTCTATTCACCGCTTGTGGAAACCCCGACATAACATTCGACCTGGCGAAAGACCAATCCAAACGTCACGTTAAGAAACGACTTCAGGACTGGAAGAACAGCTTCAATTTTACACCTTCCATTATTCGTCAAGTTCTCTGTTCTGTATTGTGCCAATCGGATTACAGCTTGTGTCTTCGCATACGCTATTGAGATCAGCCAGTGACAGACTGTGATTTCTTAGAAACTGATGCACACCTATAAATGGCGGGTTCTTGTCTTATAAATAAGAACTGCTTACTGCAATCGGTACGAGGTCTTCTCCTTATTACGTACGAGGGAGGTTTCAATCTGAGTGCGATTTCGAGGGCTAATCAAAGTCCCTAATTCTGAGTATTACAGTTATATCCCAATGAAGAACGTTCAATCGTTAAAATGTCCATCATACTTCAATTATTCGCATTGACGATGATTTTGGCGTTCATGAGCTGTGCCACTTCGTGTGCAGTCCAAGTAGACCGTCGAAAACGTTGTGAAACTCCTAAAGCTGCAGCTACATCTCTTAGACCCTCTGCTTTTTCTGAGAGTGATAGAGTGCTGAAACTTTCCCATTGTTATATCGGATCGCTCAGTGTGCCATAACGTGAGAAAATCAAGCAAAGCGTTTCAAGAGATGTGTTCTGGGAACCGATATACTTGTTGTTTACCCAGCTGAGTTTGTTTTTCATCATAGTAGGGAAGTCCGATCATTAAGATGAATAAAGATGGTCCTTGTGTGTGCCACTTGCTTGGGTTGTCAAATGATGCAGTGCATCGCAAGCGTACTGATAAGCTTGTGTACAAGTCTCCTATTTGAACAGAGAAGTCAGAAACAGTTTTTTGCACAATCTATCTCTCGAGCATATTCCACTGCATCTACTCAGGTACATACTGCAGCCTGGCGTTTTTAGATATTCTCATGGAGCGCCATAACAGCGGTTGCTTACTGCGGTCCGTCTACCGGGAACACACTTGGGATGAACAGTACCTGAACTTTCACAGTTTTGTGCCAATCCAGTACAAGCGGCGTCTGGTGAGGACTTTGTTCTATCTCGCAAGAAGAATCTGTTCAAGAGAAACATTGGCCAAAGAGATGTCATTGTTGAGAACCACACTCAAAGAAAATGACTATCCATTAGCATTTGCTGAGAAATTCAGCAGGAAAAGCAGGCCGCCGCGATGTGTTCAACGGCCCCCAAATTAAACGTTTGTCTTCGTTTGTTATACAGATATGATGGCATTGCCACTCTGTTTAAAACCCTTCACACGGCGGCTGTGGGACGCATGTTTTATGCAGCCCAACTGATCATGCTGTTCACCACCACCTGAATCCCAACACCACCTTTGAAAACACTGCTACCGCTCAACGCCAAATCTCACATCATCTACGAAATCTCGTGTGAGTCCCCGGCCACTCACATAGGCAGAACGGAGCGGCAGTTACGTAATCGGGTCAACGAACCCATCCCAGTTTGGGTTCCCAAAGCGACCATGGATGTGACAAATCACAAGGAACCTGCATCACCGATCGCTCGATGCCTGTTGACCCGTCGACCTCAAGTGAACCTGCAGAAGGCGTTTTGGATATGTTACGCAACAAAAAATCGAAGGGTTCGTTGAGGCGGTATCAAGTAGCAAATAGAACCCGTCCCTCAGCGTACAGAAAGGTTTGTTCGTCAGTACGAGAATGTCCTGGTAACTGTTGTATATGACTGTGTGTGAGCGTGCGTATGTTTGTGTGCTTGTTAATTTTGTTGTTTAGCTTCACAATGCTTATTGAACTTTGCTATGTAAACCCACAGACTGCAGTATGTACCCGGTGAGATGCAGCGAAATGTGCTCCAGAGATACATTGTGTAAAAAACTGCTTCTGACTTGTCTAGTCAAATTTGTGACGGGAAAAGTTTGCTTTGCAATTTTCCTATTCCCAATGAAAGATTACGTGACGGTATTATTTCATCTTTGGAGGTCTACTTTCCAACCACTGGGACTCAACAAAGTATAATATTTCAAAATCTATATAATAAGAAATGCTACCGAAGTAAAGTTACTCTCCACACGGTTGCCCTAAACGTCTTTTAAACTTTTGTAGTAAGAGTATCTGCAACTAACTATCTCACTGGTCGAGAGACTTCACATTCGGTTGGTCACCAACTGACTAGCAATTTTATGATTCCTATTAGACCCCGTGATCTTTCTTGTGTCAACTATGCCACTGCCCATAGCAGCGTTAGCAGATAGTGAAGAGCCGGGTTATCACCTCAGCACTGAAGTCACTCATTCTACATATCATTTAAGCGTATCACTACATAGCATCCTGTTAGCTGCTAACAGCCGTCTTCTCCCGTGATCCCCTTCTACCCGTTTGAATCTCTTCGTAGTTAACGCCTTATTCCTGACAGTATTGTTGGGAAAGTTATGGATGCAAACTAATTAGATGACTTCTGCCACTACCACACTTCTTTCTACTAACCTACATCCTGAATTCCTGCCGAACGCCAAAAGCCTTTCCATTCTACGAACATATTTGGGCTCCTTTGATCCCCAAAGTGTCAGTCAGTTCATTCCAAAATAATATTTTCCAAGAGCCAGGGACAACCGGAACATCAAATATAATGTCACTTACAACAGTGTGTACTTGTGCTGATGTGGCAGATACAAGCTACTTTTGGGTAACTGTCTTCTTCCCATGACAACGGTACATACGGAGCTTAAAACTGTGAACTAAACATAACCACGTAAATTTGTTTACGAACAGACTAGAGTATGAAAGCTCTTCCAATTAAATTTCTACACAGAAAATGGAACCACTTATCATGGTCTTCACAATAAATCTTTTTCTTCACACTCTCTAGCTAATACCTGCTGTTTCCAATGTGGTTTGGCGGCAGTCTCTCGTCCTACATATTTAAGGACCCAAAATTGTAGCACTATTCCAAAATGAGACTATTTGATATGTAAGATGGATGAGTTAAATAAAATTTAACGGAATGATAACCCCCGACTCGTCATCTGATATCTAGTTTATCTGAAATACACATAGTTATACCACACTCTTAAAACCTCATTCCTCATTTGTAAATCTTTTGTCAAACATGGGGAGGGCTTAAAGACGCTGTGTATGTGTATTTTTTATCTCATCGGACCTTTCAGAATTTGATTCACCACAATTCAGTGATGCAGTTGGAGATTTTCATTTGTGGCCCAAAACGCTAAGATGTGGTCGGGACTTTGCAGACATTTCAATATATTTTACAAATCATCCCCAACACATAACCACTTCTTTTTATATCAGAACTTCCTACCTTCCATTTTGACCTTGAGGATGTAAGAACCTTATTGTGAGTGCTATGACTGTCCTCGGTTAGCAGTGTCTATCGTGACAAGTACACCCACCTCCGGCTAAAGGTTGGCCTCCTGATCCTACTGTATGGTGACATCCTACAGTTTCTCGTCAGTGATGCAGTACAAATGCAATTAGACGGCGAGTCTTTTGTTGCTCCTAAAAACCACACATTTTAGTTGTTTTGCATCGGTTTCCTCTGCCGAGGCTGACGGCTTCTTTCATTATGGGCGTCCAGGGTTACCCGAACAAACCGGTCATTGTTAATTTTTGTCAATTTGACATAAGAAACAAAACAACGGGGCTACCATCGAATGGGTTATTCTGTAGACAGCTTATTGAGCGTAAAATTAAAGGCTGTTGACTATGATGAACCTGTTCGCACATACATTCAACATACTTCTGGAACAAGATTCCCGCTTTGGCTGTGATTACTGTTTAGCAAAAAGGAGTTATTTTGTGTACAAACCGACCTGTTTCATAGTATTATTTTCCACAGGAAAAAACTATAACTCTAGTGTGGGTTAACAAAGTTGTCCTCATTTACCACTTTTAACGTTTACATAATTCACCTTTTCGTTATATCTTATATGCACGTTCTGTGCTTGAATGTCGATGGATGCTAGATTACCTATTACTATGAGACTCACCGTAAACAATGTTTACATCGGACATCAAGTTCAGTACAAGTTATCTGCCGTATTAAGTTTTGATATTGTTGACGTGCGACTTTTAGTGAAAATGTTGTGGTTAGGTTGGCGTAATACAATTTGAAGCGGTTGACATGAGATAATTTTTGTTGAAAAATGAGCTAAAGATTTATTGAAAAATGCAAAAAGACAATCCTCACCTACTTCCTCACGCTTTCTTTGTTTTATGACTTAATTTGTCTCCTGCGAACTCTCGAATCATTGTTACCTTTGCTACTTCAAGTTTGATAGGTGCTGAAATATCTCAATTCGTTTCATGTCCCTTGTAGACGTGTGCATCTTAGGCGCTTAGTAAAAGCTTGTAGATAACAGAAAAGTTATTTGAGTACCGTGAATATGCCCGGTTTAGTCATGAGAAGAAGCGTGTAGCAAACAAGCTCGTTTTCAGTGTTTCATCATCAGGCTAAATACAATACATTTATATGGGTTAGATAGGGGTAGTACATCAATAGGGTGAGGGATGGTAATTATCAACATCAAGTTAGTCAGACTCATCAAGTGTTTTGGCAGATAGGCGCTCCTACGTAACAGATCGATCCGGGTTATTGATGCCTGGCCACGGGAGGTTCAATGCTTTGACAGGACGTTTTTGTGAACATAACGGGGGTGAGTGTAATCGAATTGCTATGGCTTCTGCGATGGTTAATAAACGACCTTTGACCCACTTCGATTGCGCTCCGCAGACTCGAAAGATCGGTGTGAATGAATCGGCCGGGTTGACCACATGGTTCAGTTCGACCAAGTGTGCAGCGACCGCCGATGAGCAAGTCTTCATCGATCCTCTAGCTAACCACGCCGGATGGTGCTCCCGCATGCGTTCAGATAGTCGCCTTGTTGTACGGCCTATGTAGCTCGTTCCACAGGAACAAAAAAACGGTAAACACAGAAAGAGGCAGCATGTACAGGCGGCATACCTTTTAGCTGGGGGCGCAAAACTGGTGTGGAGTTAAATTGTATACGTAACTGAGCTGCGAAGTAGGTTTTGTTAAGTGCTACGTTAAGTCTCCTGGTTATATTATCAGAATTACTGTCACCTTTGAAAGGTAACGTAATATAGACAGGCTTTTCGTCTACAGTTTGCGATACATCTACCTTTGTGCTAATTATCAGGTGTTTGGCTATAAACTGTTCTGGATAACCGTTTTCAAGGAATGTATTAAATATGAACTGTTTTTCTTCTTCTATGGTGTCCTCTGAGTTATTACTAAAAGCTCTTCTATCTATGAGAAAGTATAGTATGTGTTACATACAGATATAAATAAGTGGTTCATATTGCGTGACGGTTACATAATTTTCGATTGCTTTACCGATATTTGAGTTGGTATCGAGTCTCTGTTAGTACGAGATCATTACTGAATGATTTTGAGGACATTTGCGCTACTGCCAACTTGACAGTGGTCAGTAACATTAATTTACCATCTCTGGTACGCGCTGTTGTTGTGGCTGCGTGTGTCCTGTGTGCAACGTTTGTTGAGTGCGTAATATATGCAGTTAGTGACTACACTCCCTATCTCTGTTAATTCCTCCATCGTACAGTTTCCGTCTTTTTGTATCCGAAACTTTTGCTGTAATAATTCTTAGCCTGGTCTTCATAAACTGACTCGGGCATTCGAATTGCTCACTATGACTTACACTTCTTGTAATATATATATAGAAGTCCTACCGCTGCTCGATTCGTGAACATTTGCTCTCACGCGAGTAGTTCACTGTTACTTCTTACCGGTGGCCTATTATTTATTCGAACCCTTGATTTCTCCTTCGCCTAATACTTCGTCATTACTTTTATTGCACTCGGTAGTGTTCAGAAAAATTTTAAGTCTCGGAATTTGTACACTTAGGATGTGTTGTTCCTTTCCTGCTGATGGCTTTTTAGTAGTATGTCGTACTGTGGCAAGTAGTTAATAACAAATCCTTTCTTACTATCGTCTTTTCTACATTGAACCTAATTACCTGGAATGCTAGAATTTTGTCAGATACTAACCAGATTTTGAACATAGGTTTTTACAGTTCATTATGCTGAGAGATGTTGCTAGTAAACTGTGCGTCGCTCGAGGAGTCTGCTGAAGTTCAAGACAAAGTTCACAACACCAGATTTATGCACGCAAACATAGTTTCACAAAAGGAACACACCACTGTTTCCACTGTATTGTATTTATATTTAGTGCGACAAATTCTTTTGGCTTTTTTTTTGATAATCCTGCCTCGTTTGGGAAAATCCACGATGTTTGCGAGACGAGTTTAAACTAGCTGCTTCTTTTTGTACGCTCCAGGATTAACCCTAGTTTATTCGTCACCATAGTAACGGCTAAGACGTAAGGCACAGGTAAAATCTACATCAGTATGTCTTGCTTTGTTTAGGACCGGTTTCGCTAACAAAGCTATCCCGTGACTGTATGACGGACTATAAACTTTCTGTTCTGTTCAGCTAATGATAGTCGCTCGGTGTATGATTAACATGTAATCTATGGTCCAGAATGACCTCAAAATCCAGTAGTATTTGATATTATTAGCAAAGTCCATTAAATAATCTCATTGTGAAGGGAGGTAACTCTGCCTTCACTCAAAGGAGATCAGCCTGCTGGTGCCATCTCACATGGTATCTACCAGTTTATACGTAACCGCAAAGAAAGTTACATGGGCAGAATCGAGAGAAGATTGATCCCCAGAGTGAAGGAACATTTACCAAAATGGGCGCACAACTACGTGATACCGAAGAACGACAATGTCGTTGAAACATGCAGGCAATCAATATCCGCAGTCACAAAACACATCCTCAACACTGGTTATGTCATCAACCCAGCTTGCGCATTAAGAATCCTATTGGGTCATCCCAATCCAGGATACTTGCGGCTCGCTGAAGCTTTCACAATCAACCGACAAAAGCCGGCCATGTGTGTTCATAAAAAAGACGTTTTTGAACTTGATGCCAACCTGGGTCTATAGACCTTTCCTAGCTCATCGACTGATTTTCCACCCCACCTCCTAGGTGTTCGGTATGAGAAAAAACCACTTCATGTGATCGTAAACTTGGTGTTGACGAGTGGCTGTATTTACCAGTGTTGTGATCCAAGAACGCGGATGGCACA
>LUCH01000029.1:428979-454823 GCA_013368495.1 Paragonimus heterotremus | reverse complement strand
CCGGCCACCAACAAATCCGTTGAGTCAGTTTCATTTTCTCCTCGCCCAAGTGACCTTTATGAAAGTCGTCTAACACCACCTTGCTCTCCGACTCAGCATAATGTCAGGCTTTGTTAATAACTCCTCTCGGTTCTGGAAAAGTACTGGGTGTTTCTTATTCTTATTCTTTTTTTCTTCTTCTTCTTCTCCTCCAAAAGTGATTACCAACCCTTGGTCATCGCGGCAGTTACCTTGCTTCAATAGTTTATAGTTATATTAACCAAGCCTTGTTGGCTTGTTGTAAAGGCTAGCGAAGTAGACTAACGAACCTCAACAGCTGAAAAACTGGAATATCATGATAAAAAAATCTGCTTGAAGTTTGTTTACCAGGACGATGAATGATTTCGTACTCATTTGCTGCTAGAACAAAACTCCATCACCGTATCATAACCGACAACGATTTGGCCAGTGGGTTGCTTGGATTAAATAATTACTCTAAAGTCGGACAATTTGTAACAATCTTGAAGGTAATATTAAACCCATACTTGTGCAATGTTTTGACAGTTCAGAATACCGCCAAAACCTACTTTCGTGCTTGTCAGTATTTTGCTTTATCCAAATAATTATGATATGCCAATTATGAAACACTATTCCTACTCTAGAAACAACACCGATGTCGACACTAAATGCATGTATGTTATTCATGGTATTTTTAGGCACAGAGTGTGGATCTAACAGCAGCATTTTAATTACAACTTGCATTAGTTCTGGAGGAAGACCTTCGTCCTATTTGATCCGGGCCCACGCCTCCACCGATTACACTGAAAATAATGGCTGTATGTTCGGTATAAAAAGAGAATAGCACAGGAGGTAATTCATTATTGATTGCAACTCGTCTTGATGTGTTGGCAACCAAAGCTTTGTACCGATCATGATCCGGTCTGCATGCTTTATCGCATACTGTGAAGCCAAGAAAACACAACTATTATACTTCAATCATACAAGCAGAAAGATTTATGGCTACGTTCTTACCCCTGAGTCGTTCCAATGGCGAAAATGACTTCTTGTCACACTCCTCTGCACTGTCTACATACATACTTACATCATCTTGATAAGCGCATACTCCTGGTAAATCGGCAACCACCTCATCAGTTGCAGCCTGGAACATTCCAACTGATATGTGTGATCCACATGGTGGAAAATTGTACTGAAATATCCCCAAGGTGTAGTAATCATGGTGAGCTTTCCAGAATTGGATTTCAATGGAATCTGGAATTTAGCGTTAGTCTATAATCGCCACAGATCCCAGTTAATTAACCATCTTCTTTCTTAACAATAACGATTGGTGTAGCACATACGGATGAATTAAACTGCCTGATTATATCGTCTTCATTCAGCTTGTTGAGAGTATTGTGCACATGACCTCTCGGTCCCTCAGTGCTTCAGGAAAACTAGGTCCCCCTTTGCTTACAGTCTTCCTATATTAGATAAATACTGGTCAACCAAATTACACTCAGACTACTTTTGTAGTTAACATTTGGTGAAAGAGCACAGTTGAGTTGTCTCAAAACCGTTATGTTCACGATTGCTGGGCCTGCTTTTGATACCGAGTTTTACTGGAATCAATCCATTATTGTCAATCACCATTACGCAGAACCAAACTATGACCAGTAACTCCATATATTTCAGGCGCGGTCGATTTCATCTGAGTATCTGGGGTTGCGAGGTCTTTTAGCAGATCTGAAACAGTAGATTCGTTACTTCCTGTGTCTACAACGAATTCGTACTCACATCTGGAGTTTAATGTGGGGCGCCTGTGAATAAACTGTTGAGTCTTGGAATGCACTTGCAACGGGCAAACACAAGTTGACGGCTTTTGCAGTTATCTGTTTAATTTGAACCACGTTGCACTTTCGATTTTTACATGCCTTCTGAATATGATCAGATTTACCAAATAAGGGACATATGACATTACACAATGGACAAGATGACACCAAATGTAATTCACCACAAGAGAACCAATTGTGCACTTTCTCTGAACCGGGATTGATGACTGGTAATCGAGGAGGCCGTAGAAACTCGTAAATTGGTTCACTTCCAATCTCTGGAGTAACATGACGTTGAGGATGGTTTGTTTCGCTACCCGTTTGACCCGTGCGACTGATTACATATGACCACACGGCAAAGCCTCAATCAGATCCTCCAACTGGAAGCTGTTATCCGGAACCTAACTTCTATACAAAATGTGCAGTTCGCAACTGATGTGGCTACTTCGGAACCTCCAGGACATCAGCGTAAAGAAAAATAACTGTATGAAACGTTGACTCTCATCACATTGCATTACGCTGTTTGGCTCGAAGAACTTCACGCACTTTCATTGGATGGTGGACAAGAGATCAGCCGAATGTAGCTGAGTTATAGTTTGTTTACACCCAATTAATGTAGATAGATGCAGCCCACCTCCGATTGCCAGTTTGCACTGGCTATGGCCGCAACCTCAGAGTGATGTTTGCAATGCTTCTTTTTGTTTACTCTCAAACCGATACTGCACAACCGATTTCGTGCTGGTTTGGATTCACCAGGTATAGTTTGAGTGAAGCATCGAACTGCCTATCTTTCGCGTTATGAACCCATGCTATTACCTGTTAGGCCACCGGTTCTATGAACATAGCTTGTGACGTGGAATTTGTGTGTCTGGGTTATAGCTGGTTTACAGCCAAATGTTCTGTCTTATGACGTAGAGGTGGTTGGTGTAAAAACTGCGTGCCTCCTATACCTGTGACATAATTAAAGCTATCCGGCAGAAAAACCAGACAGCACTGTTATTCTCTGCACGTTAGGAAAATTAGAACATTACTCACAATTCCGTCGTTCGTGATAGCTGTCATTATTGTGGTGCCCAGCATAGATGATAACGTGGACAGGAGTCCACATCCGGATTTTAGAAAGATCAGGTCTGATGACTTGCCCTGGCAAAATGAAACTCGGGTCTAGGGCGTCCTGTAGAAGGAAACCAGGTAAGCACTATACGTGAATGTGGAAACTGTAACAAAGTTGAAGAGCTGATAAACAGTAGGGGATTCTGAATGACATAAAGTGAATATCGTTCACGAATGTTTTTTGCTTTCACAGTCTTATAAACGTTGTCAAAACGACGCACTAGGCTTGAGGTTCGTTCAGTCCAACGTTCGTCAGCTACGTATATTGCCCAACTTTTTATTCAATAAAAGTTTAGCACCCCGTCTAACAATACTTCGTGCAAAGGTATTTTCCGTTCTGGGGTTCACATCCAGATTGTTTAATTTCATGAAACACTGAACTATGTGCAACATACACGTGGCTTTCAAACCTGGAATGAATCACTACTAACGGCTAGTAGCTACCTAAGTCTTGGTAACGTTCGTGTCAATCCACTTTTCTGTAGTTGGTTTCTCTAAATGGACGACATAAATCCTAATAGTTCGTTGACACAATAACAGAAGATAGCAGACATCTTTTCATCGTATTCTACTTAACCGTTGCTTTTTCTATACCATAGACTGAAATAAGTCAGTCATTTGCGGTTTGAGTGCAAACTGATGTTCACTGACTGCTGTCTGGAAAGAGGATGAATGAATTATCCACAATCAGGTGATTTCGATGTCCGCTAGCAAATGAGGGAAGCTGATTAGAACTTGTTTTGCCACAACAACGACACGCACACCTGGGACTCGAACTCACGACTATCGATTGGATATCAAAAGTTTTGGCCATCACGACCCTATCAAACGACCAAAATGCTGAAGTGTGTTGACCATGGATTAGTTTGACTTTGTGCCAATAGAAATGTTCTACAACCGGCGGCCGTCATGGCTCAAATGATCTCTGTTACCTACCAAGGACACTAGTCCGATTAACAAAGTCAAGACGGTGATGGACGTAACAGAGTCGGCAACTACGCTTCCTTAACCATCAAGTGGCAGACAGCCCACAGTCAGTTTTCAGATGTCGTGTTGATCTCCTCAGTTCTGATTGACTACAGGCTTTCAACGATTTTCTAAACGAAACCGTATTGGTGTTCGCATCAAATTGTATACCACCAGCATTCAATCACAGTCCCTGCATACAGATAAACCTTTATTGTGCCACCTGAACCCAATCACAGATGATCTGGTCGGAAACGACTCATATTGGATGTGGAGTAGCTGACTGTTCTCGCTTTTCGGATTATCCCTATGGTCTGGCGGTTGTCTGTCATTACGGACCGGCGTGAGTCACAAACATTTATTGTAACTTTGAGGTGTATAGTCACTTTATTTGCGGTTGGAGCGTAGACAGTATTTGTTCTTCTGTAGGACTGATCAGAAACAGGACATTGGGGGCCGTTGCTTAGGGTTGAACTGCACTTATCGCCACCAGCAAAGTCAGTTCTTGTACTAATAGACAGTGGATAGTTGTAGAAGTTGAACTTAAACTGGAACATATAGAGAGAAGAAGACTGATTGTAGAAGGGAGTTACCATTCATGTTATATGAATAGGTATCCACATATTCACATCAGTATTACTAAAATAAAAGCTCGCCGTTTTTCAACGGCAATAATGCACAGATAGGAGGTCACAAGCTGTCGTATTTTGATTAGTCCAATACTGACCAAAGATCTAAGCGATCAGAACAAGGTCTAACCATATGAGTTTTTGACTAACCGCGATTTTACGTATTAAAACGATGTTGAACTGCTCCACCATTTTGTGTTGTATAGGACGCATTTGATTCATGTGAACTTTGCGGATCAACGGGGACTGAGAACGTCTATATATATCTGAATCAGTGATGGATGGTTGAAAAGGTTAGAAATTTAAATCAGTTTCAGAGGGCTAGCACTAGAAGGATTTCGAGCAGAGAAATGAGGATAGTGAGTAGAATAGAAATCTAATCAGCGACTATCAAGTATACAACAATGAGGCTGCAACACGTGCCATACAACAAGTGGCTGGCAGCAGCAGTGAGAAACCGGGGTTATCTTTAATCCGCCGCAGTGATTGTGATGACCAAGTTACCTAAAGTTTCGGTTCACTGTTCCGAATAGGTGTAACAAATTTGCGCTTGAATTTTGCTACCAATGATGAATTTACAACAAATCGTGATAGGTTATTCAAAGCTTGCCTTACGTGGAAGTCAGAGGAATGTTCTGTGCACGTCAGACAGTGGATACGATGTCTTGTCTCTAGTGATTCACCCTCGGAAATGTTATTTTTACTGTACACAATGTCATGCCATGAGGGGTTTATTAGTTTTTGCATTTAATGTCGAGCGTCACATGGTACAGTAATCAGCAATAGTCTTGACGTTACTTTCGATGGCACATACTCCATTTATTTGGAGCATACTATAAAATACTCTGTCTGAAGATTTTTTCAATTATTTGTATAGACGACTGCTCGTTGATGGTTGCTTTGACAGTTGGGCTAAAACACCGTGATTACCACTCAGATATCTTTGCATCAGACACATTCAATTATGCCTTCTGATTCGTTTAACATTGTCCGTTCTTATCGCTGTTTTTTGCAGCTCTAGAATTAAAATTTGGCTCATTTGTTGGTAAATTGACTCCATTAGACACTAATGCAAATTGGAACCAGCCAGATTGTCAAATGTGTACGTTTAGTCACCAACTTTAGTGAGTACCTAGTTCTCTGGTGGTTCGATCTCTTCTTGAAAAGGTATTTTCTGCCAGCATACTCAGGTCATCTGAATGCGACCCATGAACAGCCGTGGCTTAGAGTTAAGAAGTGATGACTAAACCGTCATTAAGTTTATAGGGTGGTGGCAGTAATTCCCATGTCAAAATCACACTACTCTAGTGTTGTGATCCAAGGACGCAGATTGCGCAAGGGTTATTTACTTGACGAAGCAATACACGGGTTAAGTATTTAAACCAGACCTGTTACAGAACCACTCATTTGCACGCGGTATTGGGCCTCAGACAGTCTCGGCTGCCACAGATGTCGATGCTCAGTTCCATTAAGTAGCAGGGACCGTTATAGGCGATACTGCACTTTGTTGATCCTTCCTGCAGTCTTCTTGTGGCTTGCACGTCGGCAAAGAATATGCTCTGCGCCTGCTACTGAATAGCCGCGTTATGAGTAGTATAACACGATCGCTCAACTTCACTGCACTAGTAAAGATTAACAACAACCTCTGTTCAGTTCTTTACTGCGACTACGCATTTACGGTCTAGGCTGTTTAGGGTAAGTGTGTCAGATTACTTCTGTAGACGAGGCTAATAGATTACTTTAGCTACTTCTCTGTGGATTAACACTATTTTCCTCAAGATTGAGTATGCAGGTAGATGGATGGTTCACAATCCATGAAGCAATACATTTACTTACGTATTGTAGTTTACTAATCTTTTCTAAATCCGTATACTTGTTAAAGTGTATAATCGGTTAGGATCACTCGTGATTCACTGTGATATCAACAAACCACAGTTGATTGCGAAACTTAGGACTGCATACAACTGCCCGAGTATCAGTCTTCAAGTCCTTTTACAAGATCAATAACTGAACATAGTAGTGTGCAATACAAATTCTTATTGATGCCATTCATCAGTGGTATACTCAACCAGTTGCGGCGGCTGCAGTCGTTCAGAAAAGTGAACTTTGCATCAAGTTAGAAGATTGAGAGAAAGCAGTATTGTTCAACTGAAGATAGACAGCATTAGTTTTCCTGCTTGATGGTGCAATTACGGAAAAGATTGGACAATATGTAACTAGATTTGAGAAAGCCATTGTAGTTAACACTGCGCTTGTAGTCATGACCCCGCTCTAACCAATCTCGAGATAGAGCCAAGAAGTTGATTTCCGTGTCTTAACTTCTGGGCAACCAAGTGACACAAGTGGAAATTGAATACTTCCCATATAATAACGGTGAAGAGTGAGAAGTTTTAGCTTTCGTTGTAATTATTCAATCGGATAACTGTTGACGGCCTCATTCCAGTTCGCATGCGTATTTCAACAGAGTGCGATGCTTAAATGTAAGGATGATGATTTGAACTATTTTCAAACTGACAGACGAATACCTGTTATAAAAACACTTGAAGTTAGAACTTATCAATGAGTGCGAAGTGCTCAGACTATCATTGGATTCAAATGCGAGTGGTATTGAGTGCATCTATCAACTAACAGAGTATTCTTGGATATATCGGTGGATTCTTGAATCCCGCGGAGCGGGAGCACACAGCAATGTAGTAGGAATGTTAGGGGTCTTACTTGTGAGATCGATACAAGAAGATGGAAGAATGACACTATTAGATGGAGTCCACTGGAACTGTGAACAGTAAGATTATACAATGTGTAAAGTGAAGGTTTCGTCCGATACAGCGTAATTTAACAATCAGACATTCGTGAGAAAACTTTCTTTGATATATTGATAATCTTCATCCAACAAAGTCGGAGCTTAGGCTTATTCTTTTTAAAACAAATCACGGATTATTAAATAAGGTATAGTAACACTGTCGTGATCACGACAAGGAGGTTAGGATCTCCGAACCTTAGTGTAAACGTTCTTTTGGAAAATGCGACAATTCAAAATAAGTACTACGTATGTAAACAACATACATTCTTTTTGTAAGTGTTTCATCTAGAGATCACACATGGGACGTAAGCGCTGGGCTAATGTTAGCTGCATTTAATCTGTCAGGAGAAGATTCGCTTCTGTTATATTTCTTTATAACTGCTACGGTGTTCGACTTTTTGGCAGATGATGAACAATATTGCAGTCATTCTTAGCATCGTGATACCGCCTGCTCAAACCCGACGACGTACTGATTTCTTGTACAAGACCGATAGACAATAATCTTACCCGCGTCTCAGCCGAAGTTGAAGTATGGGTTCCGGCGAGTTTATGTATCTTACTGGTGAGTTTTGAGGCACGAAGTAGTAGACTATGCTATTTTCCTGTTCACTGGATTACTTGAACCGACTGTACTGTTGTGATGGCCAATATAAAAATCCTCTACTAGTCAACGACATTTGTTGAACAAAAGTAGAAAATCTGTGAAAAGTGTTGTTACCAGATCTACGGCCTATGAGTGTGTAAAGGGGAAGGAATAACGGTCATTGAAACGGCGAATAACAGCACGACGGATGACGGTAATGAACTACGAAGGGTACGCGGTCAGTTAGTCTAGTCCAAGCCAACCCATCAATCCGAGGCTACCGCATGAACACACGGTAAAGACTGGCCTTCAAACAGACCTTCTTTATATCGCTCAGCAACATGGCCACAACTGACTCGTATTTCTAGGGTTTGCGACTAACAACAAAGCAAGGTCAAAGGGAACGGACCACACAAAATTCCAGAGAGTGCAGAGTAGGCGCGTAATCGGAAAGATAGCGACAACTATCACGATGACTGAAGACGTTCGTGTACACCGGAGAGGTACGCGACCGTGAAAAAGGTGAAGGGCGCTCACAAATGTACTTTGTAAGTCTTCTCGTCACACAATATTTTTGGGGAACTGGCGACTTCTCGGACAAGAACATTCTCAGCCAAACCTGAAGTAAACATATATTCCTCGCGAGGGAGCATATTCTTGGAAATGTTGGGGATATTTCGGTTGGTGCTCTGAAGGTTGAGTTACAGTATAAAAATGCCAGTGTAGCAGCCGTCTTATACATTGCTCGACAGAAACGGTACCCTTCAACAAACACGTTCGATATGAAGATCAAATTTCAGTCAGCTTGTTACCCTCAAAAGCGTTATTTCTAACACTCATTGATGACATTTTGTGAATGCTTAGCTGGCCGTGATAAAGATAATTAGCATGGTCTTGAGACCTTTTATTCCATACAGTAGTGAGTACCTGATTCCGCTAGAACGGGTACGCGGCATTAAGGTCTTCGTTAACAATGTGATACAACTAACTCTAAAAGCGTTTAACTGGATTACTGTCTGATACTCGAGGTGACCATAGTAACACTCGGACTCTTGTTGGCGTAGAGGAGTTCTTCACACTTCGGTAAACCCATGTTGTTGCGTCACACCTTTGCGAAATCCAACTGATTGTTTTGTCAGTCGTGTTTTTCAACATATTCCCATGGACTTTACGTTTCGTTGCACTTCTAAAGGATACCAGTTCTTGTATTTCGTTACACCCACTGACAGCTTGCATCCTGGCAGATCAACCTTTGCCTAGATAAGTGAGATCAACGGTGTTTTAAATTAGGCATCACTCGGCCATGCTTTGATACCATCATCTAGTGTGTGAGGTTCGCATCGGGACTGATTGTGAGAAGCTGGCGCGGTTGTCAAACACCTCATTGTACAACGCAGGGCAATCACTATGGTCTGTTTAATTTCTTTAGAATCTCTTGTTCTTTTCACAACTCCATCGGTTGTCACAAGAGAAAGGAAGATTTCTGCTTGTGCGTTCCTGCCTTTGTGCTGGACGGTCTATAGATATAAAAAAGTGAATGGAACTACATAGGAGATAAAGTCAGTGGAGCTACTGGCTGCAAACAGTTTACCAACGAACAATGAAACACGCTTAAACAACATCCAGTTAGACATGCACAGTTGATGACCTATGATGCTGAGCTAGTATAGTGGTTGTCTTTCACTTACGTGCCGATCTAATAATATTTTGAAACTCTCAACCGGTTCACACGTGGCCAAAGAGTTAGATACTACTTTCAACCTGAGCAAAACTTAATTTTGTAGCAGCTCTGTCCACAGAGTAATCGGCATGTTCCATTACTCAGTTTCGGCGAGTGACCTCCATTTTTATTTAGTTGGAGAATATTTGACAGTGAGTGATCCGAAGTTTGGAGTACTTTATGAGTGAGAATTAATCTTCTCTTGAGATATCTGTAATTCATTGAAAATTGATCTAATTCTGTTAGTCTTCTCGGGTAGGGGATTTTTCTGAACCTCATAATTCTTCCACTAGGCTGTCAACGAACACTTTTTATAAGTGCCGACTCATTTTTAAAACAAGGACGACAGGTCTGCATGTTCGTTTCCAGGTGTAGATGAATTATGATAGCAAAGGTAATGAGAAACATTTCAGGGTGGAAGGTTCCATAAATTCTTCCCAGGGTTATGTGTGCCATGGTGGCTCAATTTTTAAACAAATTCAAATTGTCACTATGTTCCCTAGGTCTTTTTTTCGAATGCTGACACGGTTAGCTTTGTGTCGTCAAGGTGAGAGTGGTGGCGAGAGAGTGATGGCGAATGTGTACGACTTAACACCTACTGACGTTAAACGGAAACTTGTTTTCTATGGACCATTGAATTAGACACTTCAAGTCGTCTTGTAAGGTCACCACATTTTCCGGATACTCTAGAACTTGCCAGAGCTTTGTATCATCGGCGTATAGCTAAATCGATGATCTGAGTACACAGGGTGGTTCAAGAATAACAGGAGTGAATAATAGACGTCCCAAGATTGGTCTTTACGGAATGCCGCTGTTGGTTGGATATCATTCTGACAGCTGTCCGTTCAACTTGACCTTGAACTTACATTCAGTCAGCTACTTCTTCACCCAAATCAGTAAGCACTCATGAAGGCCATAACTATTTAGTTTCCGCAGCAAGACTGAATAGACAACTTTGCCAAAGGCTTTAGGAGAGTTAAGATAAACCGCATCTGTGGCTGTTCCTGCGTCCATACCCTTCGTTCAAACATCAAAATCAGTCTGCAGATTCGTGACGCGTGAATATCCCATATGAAAGCCCTGTTGCTCCTTGGTGATGAGCTGGAGGTCTCCAACCTTAGCTCACAGAGAGTCATCCAATGAGCTGTCCACTAGCTACAGCCATAATGGATCCTGGAGAAGAAAAAAGTCGGTGGAGTACTAGAGATACAGTTGGTATCATTCTGTAGCTGACCATGATAACCAGCGTTCACCGTCTTAGAATTTCTTTATTGTTGACCTTCGCCTTTACCTCTCGTAGCTCTCGGATGTAAGCTGACATGTATCTCCTTATTGTGGTATGAAAGATCGAAAGAGAACAACAAATCATCTGTCCTGATATATTTTCCGAAAAATGCTGATTATGTGCCAGTGATTGTTGCCACTGGGTAAGATGTGCTACCATGACTGTCCAGTGAAATCCAGTCTGACTGATCGATTACAGGTTCAATGTGTTGTCATAACACGTAGGCTAATGATTCATTTTCAGACATCGGAAGTCGAAAAGCGCACACATATGGGTGGCGGTCTGCGGTTTGTTACAACAGTACAAAGAATGACAGCACGTCCTATACTCTCCACTGAAGGCAACAAGTTACATTCCAATGATCGCTCATGTAATCTGGCTGCAAAAGAAGAGCGTTTATCGTCAGAGAGCCTATTTGTTTTTTGTTTACAAGGAGATAAGCCTAAAATACACTGGACGAAAGGCAACCACACTAATTTTGCCCTGAAGTGTACCAATGTTTTGGAAAGGTTCCACCTGGGTACATTTGCGTTGCATTTAGCACTCGACACTTCTGTAGCAGATATTGTGAACAGGCGACTCCGATACTTAGCATGTTGTAACATATGACATCAAAGATCCTGAGGGCGTTGTTTGGGTACATGAAGAGGCATGTTTTTTTTGTTTTACACTATATGTACGGAGAGTGAAGCGGTTGAATGCAACTCAGTATGGCCTCATGAAATGCAGTGGTACGATGCAGAGGAAGGTTGTTGATAACCCACGTCTTGGTACAGCATTTACGCACTGCGGCTCAAAAGCTAGCTTAGTTTCAGTGTGTATGTACATGACGGAACTCAGTAAAGGCATAACAACTAATTCCTCCAACTAACCGTAGGAAGAAGTATTCATCGGACGTCGGTAGCGACGTCTTTAGTATGAATGAATATTTTGATGATCTTGATTTCCACGAATGGCTGCAGAAGTATGGGTCTCAGTGTGCTTTTCCGCAGGTGAAAGACACTTCGCACTCAAAGAAGGAAGTTTATGACATTGTCGTTTTTATTTTGGAAGAAACCTAACTGTGAAAAGTCCGGAAACGGCAACGGAAGCAGTACACCGAATCACAAAAATACTTCACCACGTGAGCTACAGAGCTATGCCCAGAGCTGGAGAATGTAACATGTGACCCCGATTGCCCATCTCACGAGCATTGGAAGCTACCACAAACGAAGGTCAACGGCCAAATGACCGGTACAATTTATCGTTAGATTAAGGTTACTACTGACCGTTTGTTGCAGATTTTACAGATAAAAAGCCGGAGAAAGCGATTCTCATTTTCAACCGTTCTTAGGTTTAATACAGCTTGTATTTAGATGGGAAAACAGACCCTTTCAACAGGAATGAAATGATATTCGATTTGGGATAATGTTTCTTAGCTTCGATGCACTGTCTGTTAAAGCGAGTGTATATTTGCCCGCTGGGCGGAGTGGACAGCTCAGTTGCACCATACAAATGACAGATTTTCAGTTTCTTCCGTTCACGCCGCTCAGATAGTTCTTTTGTCACCTTGTCCTTTCTCAGCTATATATGTGCACGGACTATATAAAACCTTTTTTTATCTACATTGATTGATTGTTCTATTTAGAGGCAACCGTGTTGGAGAAAAACCTTACGTGGCTGCTGAACAAAGCTTCTGTGATCCAGCATGAAGACAAAGACGTATATCACAGTTGAGCAAGAGACCCCACCCTGTTTTTTCCGCTTAGCTGGCGTTTGCTTTGATGTTGAGCTGCTCACGCAACCGTATGCGTTAGAACTCCGTTGAACAACACACTTCTGTTACGTCCGATTATCTTTATCTAATGCAGTGTCTAACTTCGTCTAAAGCGTAATGTGTATACCATTGTGACATAGAACAGAAGTATGAAATACACCTGATCTTTTTGTGTTTTCAAACCCCTGTTCTTTTGTTAAATCAGTTTCACTCAGTTTTGTGTTATGCATGGTGTGCAAGAAGCCCTGAAGTGACTAGTAATCTATATTTGTGTCCTGCTGGGTGAAGTCGGAGGGAGCAATAACGTGGATGTATACTTACATACATAAGAACGTTAAGGTTGATTTGTTTCACCATGAATGACCATACTGACTGGATTCAACTAAAGCCAGTTTTATTTAGTCGTGTCTACAGCGTTTCTGTCAGTATATCAATAAGCCCAACCATTTGCGTGCCATCGTTATTTTAGTCGCCATTTAATTGGAAAGTATTTGATAAAGCCTTTATTTCTGCTACGAATAACCTTCCAAAGACTTCACTGATGGAGAACGGTGATGATTTAATCTTTTACTCTTGCAAATCAAAGTAGCAAACAGTAGTATCCGTTAGTACCTACATGTTACTCGTGGTTAGTGTGATTAGCTGAATAAACGCTCTTCTCTCCAAATGACTCACGCTTACATTGCCTCATTTGTAACAGATTTATTTTATACTCCACAAGACTTACTCAATTCGCAAGGGCTCTATTATGTTGCTGGTTGTCTGTCCTCTAAGCTGACTATGATGAATTCATCGTTGCATCTGATCGACGCACGCAGTATGGACAATCTGACGACACTTATCGGAGAGAACTCCATGCTGCTAACTCCAACCAAATAACGTTTCCTGATGTGTAACCTGCTCTGCTTGTGTTTTCGAGTGCCTTCAAGTCATTGGGACTGTTTGTAATTCGTCAACTAGCACAACATGCATCCGTTCTTGGCTGCGAACCATAACTGCCCTAAAAATATCATTCTCTGACTTTGGTTTATTTGTGACTTCCTTCATGTTGAATTTTTAAATTTTGCCATATTCTAGTTTATTGCTCCATCAGTACTCGTGAGCCTTTGATGTGTAACGTAGGAAAGAGTGTTTTATTTGTGTCCGCCACGGCGAACGTGCATTGTGCCAGTGGCATCAGATAGAACGTCTTTTATATGACATCACCTCTGGCAACCAATTACTGTTCATTCTTCCAGTACTCTTCTTTGATCGGAATAAGAAGTCTGCGAAGCAGCAGCCATTTGAGGCGAGTTAAAATTCCTTACTTTCAAAACGTGACCCTAAGACAGTGGGGATGGCGTTGGGACACTATGAATCGATATAATATATCATGTCAACCATTTGCACGCTGTGGCCGACTTCTCGTCTGGAGCCCTTATCGTCGTTAACCAACGATAAAACATTTGGGCACAGCTATCGTGTGCTGGACACCTTTCACTAAGATCTAGAAGGGTCCCATTAGGTCCATTGATCGTTGTTGGCTGGTCATACGCACTGGAGATAGATGTACTGGCTTTATCCTTCCAACGAATGGTTCACCGAGAAGCGGGACGTTATGTCTTTTCTTGCTGCCACTGCTACTAAGTTCTCTGCCTTCGCATGTCCTATTTTTTGGACCAGACAGTACATTCCATTTCATGAAGCGTTGTTACCGATTTCTTTATAAGACTCCTTAGACTGCGTAAAAATAATGTAATCCAGCTTTTAATTTTCTAACACATAATTTTAATGTGATATCTGTTACGTTGTTTTCCTTTGGGACCATCTGAGCTGTGCCTACAAGCATTGCGTTCAATTTTTTCCGGACCGCTAGTTCTAAGGATTGTGACTGCAGAAAAATTCCAGTAGGTTGCTTCATAAATAAACCGTATGGTAGAAGTGTAAGTTTTTAAGACACCTCATCTCAGGTGGCTGAGAAAATTCAGTTTAATTCGTCCCTTTTCTATCTGAGACGATTATAAAATCATACTCGTTCGGCCAAAGCACCCAGAGCGTCACCTTTTTTCTCAAGGTTTACCTCCATTTGACAGTGTAAGCCTGACGGGTAGATCCCTCATTCATTCGGTGCTCAGACTATCTCCCGTCACTTCTTTTCAGTTGTAGATAGTCTCTGTTCTGTCGCACTTATGACCTAAGTTTGGTGACTGTTGCTTTGATGTCTGGAGCTTCTTTTCTTTCATACTGTTACACATCGAGAACGTGGTTGAGTTGAAGCAATTTGTTTAATCGGTGCACTGTTTTACGAGTTTCAAACATCCGGCAAACGTTAATGTGTAGCTTGCTCGTTTTTGTTGGTTGTCTTTAACCCTCTGGATTTTATCAGGACTGATTTCATTTCCTCTTGTCTACCGTGATGTTCAGAAACAATTTATGTGAGTTGTGATGGGTGTGTTTGTACACATACTTGTCTCAAGAATCTCTGATAATCTACGTCTTAAGTATAGGTTAAGATTTGCCATAAATGATGACGTCGATTCTATACAGTTTTTTTAATGGGCACATAAAGAGATACTGCAATGGAAAGATTGGTTCTCATAAGCCGAGGGACATCCACGTGGATCTGCATCGTCCTACTATCATCATAAATGTTGACTTCTGTCAGTTGATCACCTGACATGAGTAATACAGCTTAGTAACCTAACTGGAGGTCGACCAGCGTCACAACAATGTCCGTCACCAGTATGACTGTTTCTTCTTCGTGATGAATATACACAAAAAATCGAACAGTTTGATGAATTTTAACGGCTATTCGTCTTTTTGATCACATTCTGCTTCATTACATCGCCTACTTGTTACCCAGTTTAATGTTTTGTGGGGATCAGTACCCTACGTGATCCTTATGGTCTTAATTTCTCCTTGATGGCAGCAGTTCAACGCTCAACCCAACTATAGATTTTACAGGAGTTAGTAATATTAGCGAATAAATCCTGTAATGACTGACAGTTAACCCCAGGCTTCACATCATTAATGCTCGACATTTTTGCATCTGATTGAGTTAACTTCGGTCGCGAGTGACTATGTGCAAACGGACAAGTTTTGTATCCAACTCTCTTTGTTTCTAGTCAGTGTTGTAATGATTTCCAGTAACATGTTTAAAACAACTCGCTGATGTCATTGTGCAGTAAAAGGGGAAGATTTCCTTTCTAACCTTCGTAATTATTTTTAACATTTATGTCGTGGCACCCGGCCCGATCGTGGAATATCAAACACAAGCTTTATTTGTCGTGCAAGTAACTTTTTAATAAATTGACTCTAACATTTGTATGGCTTCCTACTTTGGAAAGAACGGATTTGACATTAAGGATGCAGTCATTTATTTCTGCGATACATTGAGCTCTATAATTGCAAGTTATACCCACCAAGTGTTCTGTCATTCGATGTGGTCCGACCTGTCTACCACATTTTCGTTCCACCGAACGCTTTTCTCACACATGTTTTATTTGAGCTCATGCTTGAACGGAACCTCTGTTATTATTGAACATACTAACAAGTGGTGGTAGATTTGCTTGGTCACGCCTTCATGAGACCTCCATGCTCATTACTATTCCAGGCAAAGTGGTATTGGATAACTGTCGTCGAATCGATTCGTCGGCATCTGTTTTCTTTATGTTTGGCACAGTTAGGATATTGTACTGTCTATCAAACCTTTTGGAATGAGAGTAGGCATCAAAGAAGCAACCATTTCAGTATAATCGCCTCATACTCTTGCTTAAATTTTCGACGATCAGCCGAACTGCCGAATACAGCCACCTGAGCAACCTTTGCTACAATTCACTCTGATTTCAAGAGATCCCTTGGTGCAGCATCCAGAATCGACTTTGTCTTTCCATTTACGGACGTCGAGGGAATACTAACTTCTTGCTGTCAGTCTTGTTATTGAACATTTTAGCACTACCCACGAATTTATGCAGGAAGTTTCGGATGCAACTTTCAGTAAAAGTTAGCTACCAGAGCACTTTTAATTCTTCACTCAGTAGCAATGTGAATTGTTGCCACTAGAAGGATGCTTGTACCATAGATTAGTTTGATGCAGAAAGTGTATTTTATGCAAATTATAACAAATGATGACTTGCTCCTGTTCTGCTGCAGAGTACGCAAATAATCGTTAGTATAATGTTTCCATCCGTTTAGGCATCATAAAGAGTTTTTGAGGTGAATTTTCATCGCCACAATCTTTAACGAGTAAAACGTGATTAAATGTGAACAGTTTTCGAGTATTTGCATCAAATTAATCATGAGATTGGATGATTTTAACAAAAATTGTACGTCAAAGCTCTTTTGGTTATTAATGGAAGCTCGGGAATTATGATCATTTCATAGCCCTGGCCTTCAGATGAGCTTGTCGGCTAGACTGGAGTTTTGCTCTTACTAGGGCTTAACAGTAGTGTAAAACATTGTCCGGACAGCAATGTGCACTCCGGCCCTCGTGCACGTGACTACTCTTTTTAACCACAACGTCAGTAACCTTGCGATAGGCAGGACCATATAATCTTACTCAACCAATCAACCAGGACATTATGTTCAGCTTGTCAGAATATTTCGACAGCAGAATAAACAGAATACCTCAGTTCAACCCAATTAATAATACGGTGATCAGGACTTCTCAGTTAGGTTGAATTAGTCGTTTTCATCAAACCAACTGAATATAGTTTGAACGTTTAATCAAACTTCAAGTATTTCGATTGGTACTGCTTCCACGTTATTTTTGATTTATTCCCAGCCTTATCGTTTGAACATATAGAAGACTAATACGCCTGAGTTTGAGACACACTTTGTTACTCACATAGAACAGACTCGCACGTACGGCTGTGTTGTTATAGTTGATACCATCACTCGAATTTTTGAAATTCTTAGGATTTTTAGGAAATGTAGCGGTCGGAGGAAGCTGATAGAGTTTATGTAAATCTGAACCTACTGAACGAGTTAGAAACAAAAGACAAATAGGTAGGTCGTTTCACTATAGTGGAGCTAACAATATAAGGATTTATGGAGAGGAGGTAAAGGGTAATGGGCAAACCAAACCAATAGCTTTCAAGCATACAGCAAAGGAACTGCTATGTTTGTCAGATAAAAACTGGTTGGCATGAGCAGTGAGTGGTTGAAAGTACCTTCAGTCCACCGCATTGATTCGGATGATCTACTGGTCTGAATATCTGGTTTAATGCATACCCGACTCTGTATTGATCAACAATAAGAGAGCGTAGGAGACAGAAATGGATCAAAGTATGGTCAGGTTATTTAGACTGTAGTGGATAAAGTGTGACACGGACATGACAATCAATTATGACGCAAGAACATTTCGGGAGGTATTGACATACCAGCATCAGCTGCAGCATTGTGATAGCTTATCCGAAAATCAGTTATCAGAATGGGCAGTTGTCTCAAACAGGAAATTTGCTGCACAGTAGTTGACCTTTGGTATGTAGTTAAACAACTACGCAGTCTGATCGAAACCATCTGTAATAATATACCCCCGAATGACGGGGGTATATTAATCTGCATTTAACCGTGCTAACCGGGCGCGGCTTGTCGGTGTTTCAATGGTTTGGTCTGTTTAGCTCACTCTGTAGCTTCTCGCGATCTAATGCACGCAAAATTTGAGTGTCGTCAGCACATGATGGCGAGTGCATTTGACATACAGTACAATTTCAAGTCGACATTCCGATTATCTTGATGATTGTATCTATCAATGGCTGCAAGTTATATTGACAAGGTTTCGTCTGGTACTCTCATATAAGCCCAGGTAACTAATGCTGTACTTTCAGCGATAACCATGAATGCTCGTCCATATGGATTTACTGTGTTCGAATAGGTCTGTTAAGCCAGTGCGGCGACAACCTGTCGATTTCAATTGCATATCAGTTCAAAAGGCAAAGAACAATTAAATAGTGAATTTTAGGACGTACGGTCGCGATTACCCATACATGTATACCTTCCTCCGTTCATCGAGGTTCTTGCTCAGTATTGGACTAGTCAAAATGCTATAGTTTGTGACAACCCACATATGCACACACCTACTAGTCTTATTCCTTCAGGTTTACACCGGATATGTAGTGTGTGGGTGGAACCCTGAGTAGTGCAGCGCAAGTCATTTGTCTTGTCGGTGTAGTCTCTCTCTGTTTATTTTCCAAGAGACAAGAGTTTTCTTTTCTTGCTTGCCAATTAATCGACCCACCAAAGTTCGCCGGCTGGATGCAGAGACATCACTTACAGATCTAGTGGTCTTATTACGTTGGGATTACACCGGACACGTGGTGCGGTGATGGTTAAAGTGCAGACCTCCATTGGCTTCGATCACTGTGACAGGCTAACCCGCTACGGATGCCGCCAACCATTCACTGATGACGTCAGAAGAAAAAATAACTCTAATTTCGATAGCGGGTCTTCCCTATTTTGTAGGCGACATGCTTGGGTTGAATTTCCACAACTTTTCGACTTACATTTTTATGCACACATTATGACATGAATTTGCTTCTTTGGTGGAAGTGAGTGCAGCTCAGCTATACACAGTGATCCTCCATCTTGCGTCTTTTTGTCTGCCAAACAGACGAACGAATAATGTCAACATACGAGTCACAAGGGAAATTACAATAAACGTTTGTGATTCCTGCCGGTCTGTACTGACGGACAGGTGCCAGACCATAAGGGAAAATCCGAAAATCCATAACATTTAGGTACTCCACATCCAGTGTGAGATGTCTCTGACCAGATTATCTGTGAGCAGAGTCATGCCGCACAAGACACTTCAGTAAGATTTCGCTTAGAAAATCGTTAAAAATGTATGGCATATTAGAATCTAGAAGATCAATACATTTGACATTAGAGTGTGTTCTGTCTGCATCTTATTGTAGTCGGGGGTGGGGACGTAACTGCCAGCGCTGTTATATCAGTTGCCGTTTTTGTTTCCTTCATCGGACTAGTGTCTCTAATAGGTAAGAGGGACCATTCGGACCATAACGACCGCTGGTTGTAGAACAGCTCTGATGGGATAAAGTGGAACTAATCCATTATCACTTCACATCAGCATCCTGGACGATCGATGGCTATCGCAACCTGTGTTTCATCCTTCATTGTTTAGCATAAATTAAGCGTCATTTAGTGTCAGATGACAAACGCTGAGATTATTACTCACGGTGGTTACTGAATCAGCAGATATTTATGGAAAGGGGCCTTTCATTGTTAGTTCCATTCAAATTAATTTCCTCTGAGATTTAGTAATATTGTATTGCATGCGGTTGTTAGCAGATCACTCGTAATTTAATTTGAGATGCACAGAAGCGCAAAACAATGTTTGCCGTGATAATTTTTATTACATAATCATCATTAAACAGGCATAAATGAGAACAGGCGATGTGGATACAATACAGTCATAAAGTTATATTGAATAACAATACTCTCGGTGGAGGTTTATAAAGTGTAATGAAACATGATTTGCAATTCATCTAAAGTTGGATGAATCGCTCTTCCGTGCTACTCGCTGGAAATTTTGAAAATTTTCTGTTTATGGTATGCCAATCTGGCAACGGCAACTTTACGAACTGCTTCTCTGGTTGAGTATTGTGCTCAATTTATACAAGTGTTTACGATCTTGCTTCTCAGGATTTTTATAGCTTTTAAGTCAAAGATATGTGCAACGCTCTGAGAGCAGTTCACACATTGACATCAGGTTGAGAGTTTGATTGAGTGAGATCTATGTGTTGGACTGTCTGTTTACTGTTGTGGGTCCGGATACTGAAAATGGAAGGTGTGTTTCAAGTGTGGTGATGTCTGATAGGAAATTCTGTTTCTTCTGTTATTACTGAGTCTGTTATTCATTTGGAATAGGATCCTTTAATCCGTTTAATACTTCATTAAATAGAGAATATAAAAGAGTATTACATGGGGTTGTGTCTGCGTTATTTTTTCCGTGAATAATTGGAGTGGCCCAAACGGATATTTGTGTTTTTGGTTTCGAAGCTCGTAAAGACTGGATGGATCATGAACTTTCTATTGAAGAAACACTCAATTCTCAGCGAGATCTCTTAAACTTTCTGGTCACGGTGGACCACGATATTATTGTTGGCGGTGGAAATTCCAAAATTGCCGTTGAATATGAATGACGTTCAAGCTGTGAAAAAGTTTCTTATAGAACTTGGCTAAGCGTTTGCGTTTGACTATTAATGTTGTATCATTGGTTCTGCAATCTACTGGATTGCCTAATAAAAGTGTGGTCGGAATTCAGCTGACGGTTTTTGCGACAATGTTTACTACGGACGACCTCTAACAGAAGCGAAACTCGAGTCTAGGACTTCTTTGGGAATACGCCAACTGCAATTGACTATGAGTGATGTTCAATTTATATGTCTTATTGTTATCGAGAAACCTTCAAGAATAATGGTGTTTGACGGACGAAATGCAACAGCAGATTAGATTATTACTTATTCGTATGGGTACAAAAGTAATGCCATATTTTAAGAGTTTCACTTGTTGACAGAACGGATTAAGAAACGTCGTCAGTGATTCAGCTTGTGGGCAGGTGAATTATTCTAATTTACGGGCGTTAAAAATCTGTTTATATCAAGGCCACTTTAATCCAATTGACTATTCCTACGAAAATTCCCATCGTGTCATGGGAACACAGTGTGGAGAAAATGTTTTCGTTAATCCTTCATCGGGCCACCCTAATGCGATTAGCCCCCGAATTCGCAGAGCGTTCTACGCACACGAGGTTATTCTGACTTACCAACCGTTGTATGAGTTTTTCTGTAATCATTTTGTAATACGCTTCACTAACATTAACGTCCATCGGTAGTTGAATTTCTTGTTTACAAAAGATATGCCGAGAAAATCGAGGAAAACGTATGTTTTTTAATCTTAGCAGTATATGCAGCTTCAAAAATGTGATTTAAATGTATATCAGGTGTGCTGCTTACAAAGATTTTGCAGAACTACTAAAAAAGATTACAATGTGTGCTGGTATGTGTATGGTGTATGTGTATGATGCGCGTAAACATTCTCATGCACCTTCATTCATTGTTAACAAGTGTGACACACTAAATGGCCCGGTGTCTGCTGATAGAATACTTTGATAAGCTTCAACAATAACGACTAAGAAAGAACGAAATTCCTCCTCCAATCTGTTTAGGTGAATCAATTTGAAATCACAAGTTTTAAATTGGATGGACGATTATCCTGGACACCCAGGCTGTCAGGTGAAAATATCGAACGTTATTTCAATCCATGGTTGCTGTTGACGAATGTGACGCACACCGTTAGACTGTAAAAGATAATTAATTTCAATGAAACACAACCTTCACTGTTCTGCTGAGTAAAAACATATCCTGTTAGGTTTTGTGACAGTCTTCCAAAGTTTGTCCCAATTTACTTATCGCTGTCTAAGTTGACTTCAATCGTTGGTAGTTTGAGATAGTGTAGACTGTTGATGGCTATCCAACGCTTGACTGCGTGATAAATGACCCCCGCTTTCTTACAGTTAGTCCATCTCTTCTGTTATTAACTGTGCCAATTTCGTTTCATTGCCACAAATAATTGAAGTAGATGCACCACTAATGCTAAAGCGGCAAATTAAATTTCATATTTTGTGCGATTAAATCTCTATATTTTCGTTGTCTTTTGATTTTGCACAAAATCCCCAGTTCTTTTTCTGAACAAAGGTGTACAGAAAACTGGTGGTCAGTCCTACTGTAATAATTTAGCGTTTTATATATGTTCACTTTCATAATCAGAACAAAAATATGTAAGCAGATGTGTTTTCGCTAATTTCTATTCTGACCGCTACAACTATACAAAGAACTGATACGGCTGGGTCGAGATATCTATCGGACTTATGTTTGAGATGCTGAGTCACCCGCTAGACATTTGTGGACTGCCTGATCATGCACCACGTTACGCTAGTCCATTGTTATAACTGCGCAGATTTTTGGTCAGGGTGGGCGGAACGCCTGAACGAATCGCTTTTGATGACGCACTACCGGATTTGGCAGCCTGATTCTAGTAGCTTCCACTGTAAGGGGTTGGTGGCCCAGCTGTCTTTTTGGAAGTTGTCTTCGTGTGCGATCAGTATAGTCTGCACCACTGAGATAAGAGAAGGAGCAGACACATATAGGTAGGATCAGTGATAACAGTAGATCTCTGATGTCAACCTGCAGAACACGGGATGTGACGAGTGAGTTTTTGAGTCAAGTTGTAAAATTTGTTCTTCTAAATTCCTGGATGAATTTGGTTGTTACCCATTCTGTGATATGTTCACTTTTGAACTGTATTCACAAAACGCGGTCTTCTTCCTTTCATCTTGTATTCCAAGTTTCGCAGGCGTTCCAACGGTGTTACCGAGTTTGTTATTCACTTGGGGTAGATTTGTTCAAACCTTTGACAGGGACTGTATTTTGTTGGTGTTATTTTTTTCTTCTTCCATGCTTTGTTCGTTCGCTATTTTGCCCTTCGAACAAAGTATCCTCTTCATCCATTACATGAATTCGCATTTTTTATTACTCGAGCTTAAGTTGTTTCTATTTCAATCATTTTTTCTATATGATTCACTAAGTTAAAATGCTAAGCATATTATCCCATATATTTCTGTGACTTTTGTCTTTTTTATACAAGTGTAACAAGTTTATTTGTCCGGTTCATTTCAAATCCATTTTTATTCAATCCAAACCAGAATGGAGCTAACTTGTTACGTTTTTTGACATGTTCTTTCAGTTTCCTGATCAGTTTACTCTACAACATGACATTGTATAATATGAAAATTTATTGACAATTTCATTATACCCTATCGTTAATTTGACGGTTATTCACCTACCACTTCATGCATTCTTATAGGCCAATAACTTTCGCTGATCTCAACCTGAACGATACATTCTGTGCGGTAAGGTCAAAACACAAAAATGAGATTTCGATCACTTACCGACTCAGTGGAAGAGGAATTTGATTTTGACTACCGAATGCTCAATGAAGAGAGAGTCAACGGAAGAAGTGTCACCAATGAACAGGCTTCCTAGACAATGGCAATAAATATTCGCTACAAGTTTTTGATTCTTCACATTGACGTTAGTTCATTCAAGCTTGGTTCGTTTAGGTTGATCATTGTGCTTCGTGAATCGAAATAATTCTACGGAAACCGAACAGTCTAGACAAAATTCAAGTGGGATATTGTCCAAATGTCAATTACTGAATAACTGTTTACAGCACAATGTACCCAAATCTATGGAGGATAGTCAGAACAACGCCTGCCGTCAACCTCAGAAAATACACATATTTATTCACTGGCCTGTATCGATGAATAACCTAGGTGCGCTACCGTTAACAGTAACAGTGTCACACTGATTGATTGAAATACAAATACGCGAAAACATTCGAAACGGTATCCAAACAGTGACAGTCCATAAAAAAGTGGGCTGAAAATTTCACGATTGCATGCATACCGACGACTGTTACAAATCGGATTGTTTAAAGGGGTTTCAATTCGTAAACGAACCAGCAGTATCATGCGAGCGTAAACCAAGAACTGCAATAGATCTACGGGAAAAGGTAAGTGCTTTTACAACCGGTAGTCACCCGATTACCTGATATCTGCCAGAATTTAGGAACACGTCAGTGATCACAGTACACAATGCACTATCTGGCGAACAACCCATCTTCATACGAAGTATGTGATTCAAGCGGCTTATACTGCTCACTTTGGGTACTTTCATTCAGTCACGTTATGAGGGACTCCTGAAATACACGATTGCACTTAAAAAATGGGTAAGGTAGTAGCTGAACATGTATTGGAATGGTGTTGTCGTTATTTACGTCATGGTACGAATTACCGACGCAACCTCCGCTCTATAAGGTGTATTTGTGTAACCATGTTGTTTTCAACCGTGTTCCGTGAAGTATGTTAACGGCCATGGACAACAATGAGGATGACGGGGCAGAAAGTGAAAGACGGAGTGTTGTATCATGAATTTGTCTTAAGGAGTTGGAGAGATAAGTGAATAGATGTGTTCGGTTGTGCGAACCAACGATTGGAAGATTGTCTACACAATACAGTATGATGATTTTGAATGGGCTACTAACTACTTAACTGCACAGAAAAGCCAAGGCAACAGTACTCTATTTAGGCCTTGAGATGTGAGTCTTCATCCATTTACGCATTCACATCTTCAGTATGCCTAAGTCTCATAATAATATTAACCAACATGAACCTCAGTGAAAAGTCGGCGAACATCTGCAAAGAACATCAATTGAAAAATGCTGTTGATGCAGTTTCGTGGTTAATTTGGATATAAGAAGGCTGGATCTGTTCGGCAGTCATGCTAAATATGCACTAGCGAAAGAACAATAGATTCTAGTGGATGCAAACACAAATTAGTATAGTGTTCTAGTGGACATTGTAAACAAACGTTTAGTGGGATCAGAATAAAGGAGATGAATTGTACCAGATGGGATTTTTGTTGATAATGTTTAGCCTATATTGAGAAACTCTGCCGGGGCAGTCGATCCTCTGGATCATTTAGTGGATTCCATATGAGACAGTGGGACGGGTGGGTAACAGAGTCCAAATGTAAAATTTCCGAGCTCACGGTGTGGCTTCGTAGCTCAGCTGGTAGAGCGCTTGCCGCGTAGAGGCATGGTGTTTCTGTCACTGGTTCGAATGCAGCCGAAGCCCTGACATTTCACAGTTGGGTCTCATCTAAAATCATCAATCTACCAAACTACTTATTAGTAACATATTGAAATGGTGAAGAACAATGGAGTCAACAGATTGTTTCGAGGGCTGTTATTGCAATAGAACAGATGCTTTAGGGATTAAGCAAAATACCAGAAGTCTTTTGACAACAAACCAGGATGAACAATATATTTACTGAGAAGCACATTGACCATGGCAACTTTAATGCTGAACTAGTGTGGAATTCAGAAGAAATCTAAGTGCCAGATATGAAACGAAATTTTCCCGGTTCTGATGAAAACATCAACAACATGAAGTGACCATGTCAAGTTGTTACTCAAAGTCATCAGAAATAATTAATCGCAGATAATTAATAAAGAAAAACTGGTGTAGGTCTTTATTATTCACGTGAAGAGAAAGGCACAGATCAGGAAATTTCTCATATTTATTTCTATGCGTAGACCAGAACAAAATTTCAACCTATTTGGATGTG